>PVHP010000947.1:0-120649 GCA_004024765.1 Zapus hudsonius | reverse complement strand
GCAGCAACTGGAAAGCTGACTGCAACAGATGCTAATGTAGGATTTTGGGTAAATGGCTAAGACTCTTTAGATCACACAGGGATTTTATTATAGTAACTTCCAGCTAAGAACTACCTGTGCTGGACAGGGAAATGTCTACCAGCAGAAAGCAAGCACACAATGAAAAGGAAAGCTTGGGACTGAACTGTCAGGTCACCTGGCTCTAATGAGAAATGCCATTAGATCATTTTTTTGTAAAGTTAATCAACCTCTCTGGGATTATATTTCCACCTGTAAAAATTATTTCAAAAAATATGTCTTTTATATTCTATGATTCTGAAGGGAATAAAAAGAAACACTTGTCTCTCTGTCTCCATGAGCTCAGAAATCAAGTATCCTCACACTTCTGCCAACAACAACAAAAAATCTCAAATATATATTAATTAATCACAAACTTAATTGCTACAGGTAAAATACAACTAGATTATACATAAAACATGCATTCTAGAAGTTCAGTACAATTTTACTGAGGAGAGTTAAACGAAAGCAAGCACGTGGTGAGAAAAGACTTGTACTGAGAATAGCCTATTCGATTCTTGTAAATTTAAACAGCATTATCCTATAGTATCCAAATATCTAGCTATGGTATTTATTGGGGAAAAAATTAAAATGACCATGGAATGACATTTACAAAAAAAAGTTTTAGGGGCTGGAAAAATTGCTCAGCAGTTAGTTAAAGCACTTACCTCCAGTGCCTAAGGACCCGGGTTCAATTACCCAGTACCCACATAAGCCAGATTCACAAAGTGATGCATGCATCTGGAGTTCATTTGCAGTGGCTAGAGGCTCTGGCTCACCCATTCTCTCTCCTCTCTCTTTCTCTCTCTCTCTCTCTCTCTCTCTCTCTCTCTCTCTCTCTCTCTCTGCCTCTTTCTCTCTTTCCATATGCATTTCTCTGCTTGAAAATAAATAAATAAAATATTTTTTAAGTTTTAGAAGAAAACTATTCCATTGTACAGTTAAAACTGTATCTGGGTTTAATGTTGCAATAGATAGAATAAATTAAACTTAGAATAAATTTTGTAGAAAAGAAAAAAAATGCAACACAACCAACCATGTTTGGGGAAATAGGTAATGTGAGCTGATGATCCTGGGAGATGGGGAAATGTGAGTTGGTGATCTAGGTGAGATGGGTCAAGTGTGTGGGTGGAGAAGAAACCTGTACTATGTGCACCAATGGCAACGGTTATTTATAGACTTCATCTGATGTGTCAGTGATTTTACATAAATTCCCCAATATTGAAAAGGAATGCTTTCTTTAATGAAAAAAACTGAATCTCACAAACCACAAATAAAGAAGAAAAGTCTATAGCCTCAGGCCCAGGTGTGTGTGGTCCCAGCCCTCTGCCCTTCCTCTCACTACCTCCCCTGCTGAGGGTGAAATGAGAAAGAAAACTAGAAACATGTAGAAAGATTGAGCCCCTGGAAAACTACAGCTATAATTAAAACTAAACCCAAAGGACCTTTAACCACTGAACCATCTTCATAGCCCTCAAGACCCAAAGGAAATAGAAGCTCTTACTCTAATCCTGGGATTTGATCTCTAACCACACTGCAAGACACAATGAGTCTCCATGTACCAATAAATATCTTCCTGCCTGCATGTGGATGTCACACAGATTGCCAGAGCACTGGAAATTAAGGGTGCAAAGGGAAACAAGGGCAGTATTTGAATGAGTGAGATTAATATCCTGTTTATTTTGCCATAGAAATGTAAGGTACATGGAGAAAAATAATGGTTTTCATGAGACAGAGGAAAATGTATAAGTAGAATGTTAATTAAGATTTGCTGAGTTCAACTTGGAAACCATCAGCTTGCAGCATCCATGAAATCCTACACAGGGATCTACCATTTAAGACTGCATTCTGCAATACTGCATCCAATCATATGTTGATTTTGAGCTATCTTATGTTTTTAAAAATCTTTAAGAGGGTCGGTTGTCCTGCTTATGTACTTGGTTTATCTTTAAAGCATCTTGCCTGATTCTTCCTCTTCAGTAACTAAATTGCATTCCCACTGGCATGCACCTTCCTCACCTCAGGTTGTACTACCTTTTGAGATAGCAAAGTCTACAGCTTCCTCCCACATCATGGTTACCTAAGACTGTCATATAGGATATGTCCATAAATATTAAAAAGGGTTAGAACAAATGAATAGTCCTGATTTTCTCATTCTTCTTTTTTCTCTGTCCAACTCAAAACTCCTCTGTTAAAAAAAAAATTTAAGCAAAACAAAATAATGTGTTTGAGACACTTGAGTTTACTCTTTAAGAACCAGAAATGGAACATTATAACAAAATTGGACATGAACAAATCAGTCACCAATGTAGCCACTTAGTTCTCCCTGTAAGATGCATGAAGGCAGAGATGAAGGCTGACATCAAAGTCCCAATGAGAGAATACAGAGGAGTTCTAAGGGAAGGCTGCAGAAGGCATGTCCTGGGTGTTAAGACAGCCTGCAACATAGAAGACAGTGAAGGAACCTGCAGGGGGAAACACAACTACATCAAGACCAGACCAACCTTTGTACAACTGGCAAGAGCCAGGGGCTCAGGGAAGTGGCTCAGAGACCCATGACAGGATGCTAGTCACAGCCAGATCCAGGCAGCCTCTTCATGAGCCTGGTGGGGAGGCCATGAAGAAAAGTATTTACATGTGAATAGCTAAAAAGAAAACAAAATGTCATCAGGAGCCAACAGGATTCATATATTTGGGAAGTAGAAATGAAATGTTTTCAAAGAAATTGATGACCCAATTTAGAAAAATCTATTAATTGAAAATATGTTAATCCATATCTTGTCCCCACATAGGTTCTTCCTTTCTACGTCCTCACATGTTTAATTACAAGTGTCAGAAGCATTAAAAGAGAAATCGGACCTACCTCACTTAGAAACTCTAATCATGATATTCAATTAGCAGGCAGTTAGGAAAGTGGCCCCTGAAATAAAAATGTAGCATTAAGCTATTTTTGCTTTTACTTATTTTTGAGATTTTCACATTTATTGAGTATAAGCATGCATGCAGCATCTGTGCTAATTCCTGGGAAGACAAGGCTGAGAAATGGAAAAAGTGATTGTTTACATTTCTTTTTTATCCATAATTAGATACACTTAATAAGGGAATAATGTGTTGATGTCTCCAATTCCCCTATTTCCCTCTTCCCTTTCCCCGGTCACTTGGTGGGGGTGAGGGGAGGAGAGAGAACAGGGGCAGAAGCTATTGGACTTCCAGAGAGCACTCTTAAGTGATATCCAAGAGCTCTTTTGGGCAATAAGTAGCCAAATGTAATAGATATGAGTTTGAGAGGTTCTTCCCACTTCTGCTTTGAGAAATACAAGACCATAGACACCAGGGAGGAAGCCATGTATTTAACTGACACATCCGTAGAGAAAGGTCCAAGGAGATGGAGAGGTGGCCTCCAGTATGAGTTGGAATTCCAGGCAGTAGTTGGGGTTGAAGCACCTTCAAGCTTGCAATATTAATATTGTCTCATTGGAACCTTACTCGATCAAGTCTGGGGACACTCTGATTATTTGAAAGTAAAGCACTGAAAATAATTTCAGCTCCCAGGAAGCTAATGCTTTTATCAGAGGAGAATATTGAAAATTTTAGGATTTTTTTTGTAAATAATTATATAATGCTGATTTTTCTTCTAGGTAACAAAATTGAACTTTGTTTTTTTCTTTTCTCAGAAGATAAAACTTTATTAAAAGAAAAAGGAACAATAAAATTATTTTGGTAAAAACAGCAACAATAAACAATGACATTTTTAACAAGCTGTGGTATATACGCTGATTTTTCTTACACATTAACTCTTCTTGTTTGGACACATGGAATAAGTTGGTGTCTAAGAATGCCAGGTCCGTTTGAGGTCATTGTCTAGTCTCTAGTACTTGGCATTGCTAGTTAGAGAAAGGTGCTCTGGCATCTCAGACCCTAGCACTCATTCTCATGTAACCACTAGTAGAATAAAGGTCGAAGATGCAAATTTAACCACTTGCCATTTTATTTTCTAAGCAAAACCAACTTCCACACTTCTATAGCTGGCAGGCCTGTGTCTGCATACAGGCTCAGTTTTTGGCCGTGTGGCTCTGGGCAGGTTAATTAGCCTTAGTGTATAGCACACCACTGTTGGGAGAAAAAAATTCTTAGTCTTATCATCACAAGGCACAGACTTGGTAGTGAGTGGAAAACATCAGTGAGGTGACATCCTCAGTAATCAACAAAACAATTCTGTTGGCAAGCCAAACGTCATACATAAGGGAAAAAAAAGTTTGAACTTACAGGAATTTTAGAAACATTGAAACACAGCCTTGTGTCACTTAAATTTAGTATCTTGGCTTTCTAGATACATTTTACATAATACCATGTGAAATTTTCTCATTCTTGGAAGGGGCAACTTCTATATGCCACCTTTATTTTAAACCCCCCCCCCTTGTTTTAACTTGTAAATTCTTCTCAGAATGTGTTCTTACTTGCACTGTGTGATAGGCAGAGCAGTTGAGCTATGAGCACAGAAGCACTCCTGCCTTACTATATATTACTGTGGCCGGTCACTCAATGCAATGATTTACACAAGAATACATACATCTAAGTTAAGAGTCAATTCACAGTGTCCTATATATGGTACTGTATCTCCTATAGCCCAGATCCACGCAAGTCCCAGATGTACAGAATTTGTCTCAATTTTACAAAGATTTGGTATATTGCCCAAGCTGCACATCCAACTACAAATGGACACTTCAAGTAATAATTTTAAGCAATTGTTTTTAGCAGAAAGTAATCTCGCTAGCAACAAAATATCTTGGTAACCATTTCTTTTACAATCTCGCTTCCTAATGCCACTGGAAATCAAGATCACTAAGGATTGAGATTCTAATTAATTCAGATAATTGAAATGCCTGGAAATAACAAAGAAATGCATTGCATGAAAGCTTACACAGAAAGTAAGATGTATTTGTGGTAAGAAAAAGCAATGAGGAGCCCCTTTATTTTATTTTTTTTTAATTTGTGCTTCATTTTGCTAAGGAAAACAGATTAAGTTTTGACTGTTTAAAATAAAGAAAAGGGTATAGGACAACAAAGTGAATGAACAAGAAAGCATAGGCTTTTGGAAGACACATCTTGTGAGAGAAAGTTTGTGGATAGTCAAAATAGCTAAGATTGATGGGCATGAGGTGTATGCCTTTGATCCCAGCACTGGGGAGGCAGAGGTAGGAGGATCACCATGAGTTCAAGGCCACCCTTGACTATATAGTGAACTCCAGGTCAGGCTGGGCTAGAGCAAGAACCTAACTCAAAAAAAAATTTTTAATATGGCTAAGATTATAAGTTTTTCTAGAACATGAACATAAATATCAAAAGTAGCCTGCTTTGTAAAAAGAAGGCTTCTGTGAAGTATAAATTTCCTCCCAGTGGAAAATGGGAAAAAGGCTTCTTTTCCTTTTCAAGTAATTGGCCTAAGAAACAAATGATCTTATGTTTTACTAAAATAATTCCCTGCACTTCTTGCTATTCATATTAGGTTTCTGATCATCGAAGAAAATGAAGCCATTTGTATGAAAAGAACTAAATTTTTCACAACTATGTAAATTTTGTGTGTTCTCTTAAAGACTTTCAGTTATCACTCTGATGAAATGAATGCACATTATTCATAGTATTCTGTTATCTTACTTTGATTAGAGGTTTAAGTTTTAGCCCTTGATATTTTTGTCAATTTCATATATGTAAATATATATATATTTTTTCATTATATATATTTGATCATATTTAATCCATTACTCTTTCTTATTTCCATTCCACTCCCTCTGAACCTCTTCTTTATCCCAACTAGCACCTCCTTCTACTTTCATGTTTTGTGTGTGTGTGTCCTAGTGAAGTCGATTAGAGTTGCTAGCATGAACATTGGTGGTAGGGGGTTATTTACTGGGGTGCACAGGCAACTTAGCAGCTACTACCATTGAAGAACATACTTCCCCATCCCCAAGCAAACATTAACCATCAGTGGCTCTGTGTAAGACCTCATTAGCCCCTCCTCTATGCAAGAATATGGGAAGGTTCAATCAAGTGTACAGATGGTTATGGAACATCCAGAAGACAACATTCCACAAGACTCCTCTCCATCCGCCTGCCCGTCTTCTTTCTGCACACTTTTCTGTGATGTTCCCTGAGCACTGGGGCAGCAGGAAGGGGTGAGGGGGTTGACACAGATGTTCATTTATGGGTTAACATTCAATAGTCACTTTATCATCAACCAGTTCTAAGTCTCTGCATTAAGTGTTGCTCACTGCAGAAAGTAGCTTCTCTAACCAAGGCTGAGTGCAGCACTAATCCATGTCCATCCTTGACATTTTCAATAAATTTCTCAAAATTAAATTCTAAATTAAACTTTTTATCTTGACATTAATTAAAAACCTTCCAGTGGACGCTGGGGACATATCTAAAGAAGAGATTAAACTAATTGGGCTTATATAATATACAACTTATGTGAGAAGCATTGTTATATTTTTATGGATGTGCTTTTAACATTTTTCAGAAATTTGTAAAATTCATAGAACTCTAATAATTCTGCTATAACAGTATCACTCACAGTCCTGGTTGTTAATTATAACATGTAATATGTGCCACAAAAAGAAACTGAATCTCCTTTTCAGTGTGTGGTGATTTGAATGTATGACCCCATCAACTCAGGCATTTTTGATTAAGAGCAAACTTCCTACCTGTGTCTCCAATAGGCAGATCCCTGCTTCAGGGAGCATGCTAATGGTGGTGGATCTTCAGTCCAGCCCTACAAGGTACGTTCAGAGCCAGTTTGAGTTCTGCCTGATTGCACCTGTGGGTGCAGGCTTTTGTCTCTGTTACAGATGTATGGAAGTGAGCCAGCTTTTTTCCATGATGATGGACCTTCCCCTGGATTTTGTAAGCCTGAAATAAATTCTTTCTTTCTTCCCATGGTTGGGTGTCTGTCCCAGCCACGAAAAGGTAACTGCAACATAGTATGTCACTATAATCAAGATCAGAGAGACCTACAGGTCCCTAAAACAAAACAGGCTTCCATCAAAGCTCTTGATTACCTGCCCCAATTAAAAGATAAGAACCTATTGTTGAAGACACCACAGGCTACTTACTGTCACACATCATGAAGAGAACTCACAAGATCCGGATTTGGAAATGAATCCAGCTTCTAGATGATTGGCCTGTGTAGTGCTAGAAGGTATTACATAAGTTTCCAGGGGAAATTGGCCAACAATATTGGTAACAGCAGTAGACATTGCTATACAACACCTACTGATGGTTTGAGAATTCAGAGGACACAGCTATATGGCAAAGACCAGCAAGGTAAGAAGTGTTCATCTGTGCAATAGTGGCACTTAACCTAGGTAGGTAATCAATGTCTCTATAATTGGTTAAGAGATCTGCTCAGTGTCCAGGAACCCTTAGCTGGAAGTGGGATCCAAGGCAAATTCTTATGGAGACCAAGAAGCCAGACTCCAAGGAGAAGCTCTCACTAACCATGGGGCCTACAGAGAGGCTACACCCATTAAAGCCTCACCAAATTAACAAAGTTTGTCCCATTTAACCTATACTGATCTTACTCTCCATTGGAGATTCTGTCTGTATTTTTCAGAACTGTGGATAACCCAATTCCACCAACAAGACCTGAGATGATGGCTGACACACAGGCAGGAGATGAACCTAACTCTTCATCTAGGACCCAACTAAAACCATAGAGAAAGTAGTGAGATGAGCAAGAGTGCTGCTTCCAGAGCAAGTCAGACAACCTATGCAAGGATAATGGAGACAGACACCCAGGATATTTTCCAAAGCAGAAACCCAGAGACTCTTAAGAGCTCAAAAGTAAAACAGATTTAAAACTCGCCCACCATAGCTCAGGAAATTTTGTGGAAGAGGGGGCAGAAAGATTGTAAGAGCCATGGTGAGGAAGACTATCCACAGGCTTTGCCCCCCTAAAAAAAGTGTCTACTACTTGCACATTTCATAGCCCTCCTTCCCATGGACTGTTGTAGTAATCACACTCAGAAGGGCCCCTCAGTGGATCCAGGACAGGGAGGAGGAAAATGGGGGTACCAACACAAGATCTGTTCAAAAAAATGTTTCTAATTTTTCACAATAAAGAAATTTTTAAAAAAGAAAGGAAATTGAAACAAAGGAACCTATCCTCCTAGCTTTGGAGGAAGGAAGCTTAAGATGATTTGCTCACCCACTCCCCTTCTCTTTCCTACCCCTTCCTTCTGCTTTGCCTTCTGTGGACTCAAATATGCTATTACTTCCATGTACATGTTAAAGTGGCTTCTGGGATGAAAACACCTGGGTTTCTTCAGATTTCAAATGCATATTGTATGTAAGATACCTTCAAAGTATCTGAGCTATTAAGACACAAAGCTGAGTCATGTGAAGTTTTACCTAGTCCTTCCTACCTACAGTAAAGAAATTTAGGATCATACCACAATATAGTGTTATTTTACTGGTAGCCACAGGCTAGTATAAATAACCATCTGGTCCATAAACCGATATGTTTATATCTATCTATCAACAGATGCTTTATTGTTATAGATATACATGTATCTAGATAATATCATAATTGCACAAATTTGATCTTTTCAAGGCAAGCCAATGCCAGAAAATGTTTAGAGGAATTTGTTTGTCATTCTTCAGTAGGTGAACACTATCACAGTAGAAAAGTATATTGTGCAAACATACAATTGAATACTATACAGTAATGAGAAAACAAATTACTGTTACATCCAACAACATGGATGACTCTTCCAGATATTACGCTGACCACAAAAGATTATGGGCCAAAAATCACTTAAATAACACCATGTATGTGGAGATTCATACTGCTTCCCATAATGCCTGCACCAATGTACCTCCTCACTAGCAGTATGCAAGAGGGTTTTTCCCCCATTTCCTCAATAGCATTTGTTACCTTTTCTTTTCAATAATATCCATCCTAACAAGTATGAGGTGATAGCTACCTGTCTGTGACTTTGATTGTTATTTCTCTCAGGGATCGTGATAGCTATTGGTCCATTGTAAGTCTTCAACAGAAAATGCCTTTTCCAGGTTCTTGATCATCTGCTTTTCACTTAATGTGCTTTTGTTTTTAACCATGTAGAGTTGTCTATGCTTTTTGGATATTTTGGACATTTTATTGGATATATGGATTGCAAACATTTTCTAATTTTATAGGTTCATTTTCATCCTGTTGTTTCTTTGGTTGTGCTGAGTTTTGTGGTTTGATGTTTATTTTTTCGCTTTTGTTTCTTGAGCTTATTGTCACAGCCAAGATATCACTGCTTTCAAGCTTCTTTCTAGCAATTTCACTTTTGTCTTCAGTACATGTGGAGTTGTCTCTTGTGTATAATAAGACTTATTTCATTCTCTGTGTGGGTACCCAGTTTTCCCAGCATCATTTATTTATTAGACCATTCTCTAGAGTCTGCTCTTGGAGCCCATTTTGATGATCAATAAGTCACCCAGGCCTAGGGTTATTTCAGGTCTCTCTATTAATTTCTACTGAAAGACGTGTTTGTTTCTATGCTAGATACTTTTGGCTATTTGGGGTTTTTTATAGTTCCTTGTGTATTTTAGAATCATTTTTGTTTCTGTGGGAAAAATCTATGAAATCTTGATACTTTGTGTTGAATATGTATTTTATTTATATTTAGTGATGTATTATACGAAGAATAATTTGTTGTGCATTAATAAAAACAAATGTGATTTATAATAACAAGACCAAAGTCATTCTTTCATCATGAGTCCACGGGACTCATAGTTTTAAAGTGATTTCACAATGATTTCACAAATTATTGATTCAATTATTAAAGTTTTGCACATCTCATAAAGCATTGAAAAGATAACACAATGACAATGAGTATTAATGATACCTGTCTAACTTCCCAGGTCAGACCCCTTTCACTGACTCCTGACTCAACTACTTCTTAGTGTTTCCACTGAGATTTCTAAACATATATGAAACTAAAATATCAAAGATAGGTTAGCATCTCCCTTATCCCCCCAAATCTCCAAATTCAGCCTTTCTCATTTCAGATGATAATCCTATAATTTCATGCATTCATGCAAAAATGCTGGACTCGTCTATATTTTTTCATGTGTCACATTCAATTCATAAGAAAATCCTTGTATCACTACAAATTATTCTTGGCAAGTAGCCCTTTAAAAAATTCAAGTCATATCATGTGACTCTTCTGACTAGAAGCTTCCAAAATTGTGTCTGTTTCACAAAGTTAAAGCTAAAATTCTATATTAATGCACACTTGCCTCCTTTTGCTTCTCTGCCATTTTAAAAGTATATTTCACTTTATTCTAGATGTGTTAGTTTTTTCTTAAACTTCTCAAAAATACCAGGATGCTAGACACATTCCCAACTAGACACATCCCCCTAAAGCTGGGTTTGGTAGCTCATACCTGTAATCTCAGCACTGGAGAGCCTGAGGTAGGAGTGTCACAGAGATATAAAGGCCAGCCTGAGATATAGAAGGATTCCAGGATTCCAGGTAAGCCTAGGCTAGAATGAGACTCTGCCATGGAAAAAAAAGTAATAAAGTATCTCTCCAGTTATTCCTTCAGCTGAGTTCACACATCCCAAACACCCACATACCAAATTCTTAGCTCTTTAAATCTTTGCTATAATCTCTATCTCAATTACCAGTACAACTTTTCTTAATATTATAAACTACTTCTATTCCCTTTTATGGACACATTCCTTCCATTTGTACTATTTTTATATTTTGGGGCCAAACACAGTCTAATATATACATATTTAATTATTCGTAGTTCTACTCTTTCTCATAAAAAAAGACATAACCCACATGAGGACAGATACCTTTCTCTCTATGTTCACCAGTGTATATTAAGTGCCTAGAAAAAGTGTGGTGCATAGTAGGGGCTGAGCATAGTAGGCCTGTAAATGAATGGGCACATTCATATTTTAAATCACCTGCTTTATGGTGATTGTTTATTCTATGTCTACTATAGACGGACACACAAGAACCTTTAGGGTCTTTAGTATTGTAGATACCTTTGTTGCCTTCCAAGATGGAAATAATTTTTCCTAGGCTTTCTTTTTAGGCTTACTCTTGTACTTAGATAAACTATATCCTCCTAATGAAGAATATGGGAAAAGTACACGTTTTTCGGAACTTGCACATGTCAGAATGTCCTAATTTTTTAAAATATATATTTATTGTCCATAATGAGTTACATTATTTAGTGGGCAAACCATGCGTTGTTATCCCTAATTCCCCAATTCCCCCCCTCCCCATCCCTGATCAGTTGTATATCCTCCTCCGTGGGCTGTCTGTATTAGTCCTTGTGGCAAGGGATCCTGTATATCTTAGTACTCATCCCGGTCTTCCTGGCCCAAGTATGTTGTTACTGATGGGTGCCATGCCTCCGGACAGTCTCCCCCACCACGGCTCTCACAATCTTTCCGCCCCCTCTTCTGCTCAGTTCCCTGAGTTGTGGTGGGTGAGTAATAAGGCTGCTTTAATGTTGCGAGCTTAGGGGTCCTTGTGTCGAAAATCCTTGGTTTCTGTCTCATTGGCCTATCCTGTGTTGATTGAATGGCTGTGTTAACCCTTGATTGGAAATGGGGATTTAGGGCAATATCCACCGGATCCCATATTCTTGGGCTTCCAAGGAAAGATGCACTATGTGAACATCTGACAGGGAGGCTACTAAAAATAGAAACTAGGTAATCCAGAATGCTGTATATTTGTTAACCTATACTCTTCTCACTCTCCGATGGAGATTGTGTTTGTATTTTTCAGGATATAGCGAGTAAGCTGTGGCCCAGAATGTCCTTATTTTATCCTCAGGTTTTTATGGTGGTTTGGCTCATTATAGAATCTTTGTTGGAAATCATCTTTTCAGAATTTTACCTGCTGTTTTCAATGTTTCTGCTGACATAGCCAAATCACAATTATTCCTGGTCTTTGTATGTGATAACTTGGTTTTTTTTCTCAAAATTCATAGTCTTCTTTTGTCTCCACTCTTCTGAATTCTTACAGCCAGGAATCTTAGTGTAAATATATTTCCATCCACTTTTCTGAGCTTCCAATGGAGCCTATGACTCAAAAGTCACATCTTTCAGTTCAAGAAAAATTCTTGTCAAATTATTTTGGTAATAATTTTACTATTTTTTTCCTGTTCTCTCATTCTGGATCTACTAATACTCATTTTTAGTCTTTATAAATTTCTGGGTTTTTTTTCTCATCTTGTATGACCACCTTCATTAACTTTTTATTTTTCTTTCACTGAAGTATCTTCAACATTGTCCTTTGCAGCGGTTGGAATCTATATGTCCCCTATAGACTCATGTGTAATGAATGCTTGGCCCCAACCTGTGGCAGTTTTGGAGATGGAGCCTTGTTTGAGGAGGTGCTTTGCCGTGAGCAGATTTAGGGATTTTATAGCCACTTTCCCCTTGCCAGAGCTCAGCTCACTCTCTTGCTGCTTTCTGCTAGCTGCTGTGACAAGGCATGATGCCCAGCTTTTGCTCTACTACCCTTTCTCTGTAATGATACAATAAACCTTTTCCTACCATCAGCTATAACTGAAAATTGGCACCAGAGGAATGGGGCTGTTTCTACTAGAAACCTGATTGTATGGCTTTTGGAACTGATTGGTGGGAGGAATATTCAAGGATTTGTAATGTGGCAGAGCCTGATGGACCATTATGGTCAGCTTTAGGACTTAGATGTGGGAGGAACTGTGAACTATGCAGGTTTCACTTATGAGTGGAGAGAGAACTTTATAGGACTGGGCTAGAGGCAGTTCATCTGATGTTCTGGTTGAGTTCTGCCTGTGTGCTGAGAGCTTGTGGAGGGTTGAATTTATAAGCAATGGACTAATGTGTTTGGCAAAGTAAAAGGATATGGCACAGAAAGAAGTGAAAGTTTCAGATCAGTGGCTGCAGCCAGGTCTAGCTACAATTCTTTGAGAGATTAACATCATTGAGATTTGGGCATCTGTTCTGTATTGGGACAGTAGAAGAAATGCTGATTCTCTTTTTAAAGAAGTGGGCCAAAAGGAAGAATGATGAAAGAATGTCCTCCTCATAGTTAGCTTTATTAATCATGGATTAACAAATTGTGCAGCCTATCTAGTACTGGCAGGAAATAGAAGGACATTGGATTTGCAACACTTTTTTGGAGTGTCCCCAATGCATTGTGAAACAAGGTCATAGTCCATGAATAGAAACTAAGAGGGGCCATGAAAATGCACCATGGGTTGCAGTGGAGTCCCACAATTTTGGAGATGCCTATGGGAAAGATGTATGCTTTGGCTTGGTGGATCTGCCCAGAAAGCATGCAGCTAAGGATGGGGGGAGGGAGGGTAAAATTTACAGCATTTTTGGACCATTGCATCATAGGTCCCACATGTCGGACATGGAGCTGAAGTTTCTGACATTTGCCCCAATTGTTTTATCTCTTGCCTTAGTCTAATCTTTTCTTGTTATGCCTTCTTTTTGCAGTGGAAATGTTTTTCTGTGTCATGATGCATGTGTAACTTGTGTTTTGATTTTACAGGCTCACAGTTAAGAGACTATCACAAATGTGATAATGAACTTTTGAATGGTGTTGGGATTGATCAAAGATTATGGGAAGTTTTAAAATTTGGCTGAGCACATTTTTCATTGTGGGATGCATGTAGCTCTATGGGAGCTGAGCCAGGGACAAAATTGGGTGGTTTGAATGAGATGTCCCCACCTATACTCAGGTTTTGAATGTTTGCTCTCCAGCTGGTGGCGATTTGGGAGCTGGAGCCTTTTTTGCAGGAGATATAATGCTGGAGGCAGGCATTAGAGTATTATAGCCATTCCTTCCCCACATTGCTAGAGCTCAGCTCACTCTCTTGCTGTTTTCTACCAACTGATATGGCAAGACATAATACCTCGCCTCTGCTGTACCATCGTTTCCCTGCCTGATAGAAGTCATGTAAGCTGTGGAAGTCAGTAGTGAAATGCTTATACTTACTCACTTTTAAATTTTTATCTACTTATTCATTTATTTATTTGCAAGTTTTTGTGCGTGTAGATGGATGTAACAGGTTCTCCTACTGCTGCAAACAAATATCAGGTAATTGTACCACTTTTTGTTTTACATGGCTGGCTGGGAAATCCAAAGTAAGAAGCAGGCTTTGCAAGCAAGTGTCTTTAACTGCTGGACCATCTCCCCAGCACCCTAATTATTCTCATTTTTTGGATATGGGATAGTGTATGATGCATGTTCAGAATGTTCTTATTGAACACTTCCTATATCCCATTGGCCACTTGTGCTTATCATTGAGGATGTAATAGTGAGCACAGATAAGTGTTTAACTCCAAGAATCTCTAGACAGCAGTTTCCAAACAGCAATCTGTGTTCCAGTATACTGTATGTTTTTGTTATTGATGCTTGATTTCAATTGAAATGTCCTCTAAAGTTCTTAGTTCTGTTTTGGCCACAGTACTATGTACCTTCATATCATACGCAAAGGCTTCCTAACTTCATATTGTCAACCTAAATGTGTGGGGATTAGGCTTTCTGGCCTGTGATCTAATGAGCAAATCGGTTCCAGAAACTTGGGTTAGAGTCAATGAGAAAGACCAAGCATCACTCAGAGAAGTAGGAGAACTCAGTTTTATTACACTGGCTGATCCAGTGGAATGAACACTCTAAGCTCTGGACCCTGAGTTTTGATGGTTCTGAGTTTTTATAGGCAGTATGGCTAGCAATTTGACATCACCCTAAGTTCTTTACATTATTGATGGGTTAAACTTCTGGGCTATATGACTGGAGACTATAAGCAGAAAACTCCTCAGCAAAAAGCAGTTTACAGAAGGCCATTAGCTCAGGGGAGTTTTCCTATAGCTGACCTAACCACATAACATGTTGAAAGCAGGATGTAGCTTCATAGACAGGGAAGGAGGCTCAGGGCCATGTGGTCTCCCTGGTAAAGACATGCACAATAGAAACTGCAAAGTTGGATATGATCTTGGGCAAAGGGACTTCAGAGCATCATCTGGATCTAGTTTTTCTGTCTTAAATTGATTCCACCACAAATCCAATATGTGTTTAAACCCTAAATCCACTATGAATACCAAACAAATTAATTATTCTCATTTAAAATGAGTTTTACAACACCTAAAGAGTTATTGGGGATAAAAATGGCACATAAATCACGTTATACGACACATAGTGCATAGGCCCCTAATGTTATAACAGATAACAGATTCCTACTTCAGTCATGAGAATTGGCAGTATATCATTTTAAATTAAAATGGAAACTTTTAAAAATTAAATAAATCTCAAGTAACTCTAAAAACCAATCTCATTGACAGTTGCAATTTTACTAATTATACCACAAAGGGGTGGTCTTACCTAAAACATTTGGCACGGTTTAGAGAAATTCAAGAGGAATATTAGGGCTTTTAATATATTAATTGTGCCTATTAACTAAATTTATTTCATCCAATGTGTCCCAATAATCATAACCCTTGATCATAAAGCAGTTTTTCAGCTAAGCATGACTAGAGTGGAGGGGAAAGTGTTTACGTAGTGTCTGGTTTTCAGTGAATTTTGTCTGAGGCTTGAAAATTTATTTTATTTACTCTTACATTATTCCTTTCAAGTAAGGAAATGAAGAGTTGATACTGAACCCTCTATAAACAAATCATAAGTCAGGGAGAGGCTGATGGGCACTGAGTGTGCAGAACACCTCCAGCACCACTAGGTACACATTAAACAGGCTGTTTCCACTAACAGCAGAGAAGGTGACTTTGTTCTAGAATGCAAAGATAGAGTTATTAGCTAAGACTGATTCAGTCACTGGGTAAGAATTTACTGAAGTTTTACTGTGTGTGAGGCACAGTTGAAGATGCTTGGGATAGAAAGGGCAACCAGATTAGTGTTTAAACTCTGCTTCTGCAAAGCATGAAATGAGTTAAGAGGAATGGACATGATCAAGTATTCTTAAAACAGAAACATAGGCTAAGCTGTCTTTTTCACTAAACTTTGGCTGAATTTGCCAATGACAGTGTGATCAAAGAGAGTCGTTTGAGAAGTCAGAGAGATGCAGGAGTGGCATTGTGCAGAGAGAGGTTACAGTTGTAATACAGACTAAGATCTTGTTCTTAGTCTGTATTACAACAATGATGAAAGACCATTGTAAGGCTTTGCACAAATGCTGTGACATGATCTCATATGCATTTAAAACACACACTCTGTTGTGTGTGTGTGTGTGTGTGTGTGTGTGTATACCTACATGGAAAGATGGGTAGACACAAAGAATGAGCTGTTAAGAGAAAACAATTTCAACAAACTAAATAAAACCTACTTGTACAGACTGAGTAGAGAAGGTGGGAGAAGTGGTTGTATTCAGGATATAATTTGAAATTAATGTTGGCAAGATAGATAGGATGTTAGTGTGGTTATTGAATGGCAATAAATCTTCCTTCCCTTCAGAGATTGGCCTACACCCATGAATCTAGATTGGCCTGGCACTATGATCAACAGAATGGAAAGGAAGTGGGTTTTGTATAAATTTCAAGATTTCGACTTAGATACTTTAGCTTAATAAATTTCACCTCTTCGAATGCTGCCATTAATCCACCACTTCAGAAAGCCTATGACTGGTTACATGCAGCAAAGAGCCAGTGAGTGCACCCCAGTTGCCAGCCAGCTCCAAAGGAAAACAACTGTGTATGGGCCTCCTGGATCCTAGACCAGCCAGCCTGTCAGCAAGGCAAGTGACGCGAGGAAGCCCAGGTTAACCTAGCAGAAAGAAAACTCCCATCAAGCCTGTTGAGATGTTGGGGATAACAAACCATTGCTTCTTAATCTATTTTGCTTCGTTGTGGTGGCTATGCAATAGTGCATAAATGAAACAAACAACATATAGGCTGTGCGGAACATAGGGGCCTGATTCTGGGATCAGGAAACCACATACTTATTATAATTACTACTATTTCTGATGATGATGATAATAATAAATAATGACAATTAAGTCAGAAGGACAGGTGATGTTCCCTTTCTCCTCCACCACTGGCCACTGATTGGAATCAGTTGATATACTTTTGGTTTCTTTATGCTGAGATTCCTGTTTGACATACCTGACTTAAAACATTTCTTATGAGCACCTTTTGAAGTACTCTTAAATTGTTGTGATAGGGTTATCATGTAAAGGGTTTGTTCTCTATTCTATATTTTCTGATGTCTTTGTGATGCTAGTAAGATAGCTTTGCCATACAAGTTTATTTGGTAGTTTATTATTTCAGCCATCCCTAGAGAGAATGCAAACTAGGTGAATGATCAAACTCTTTTCAGACATAGGAGAATAAATGAGGCTAAACAAACAAGCTGCGGTGCAATCTGCTTCACCAAAAAAAAAATAATAAAGAAAAAAAGAAAATGTGTAAAACTTGCAAACAAAGATTATAAAGTTAAGTCATATATACAGGCAATCTTGTTTTGTTTTGTCATAAATATAATTTGTATTTAATAGTGTATGTATAAACCTGATAAATTTGCTACCATATTACTCTGTCTCATCACTATAAAGTCTATCAGGCATGTTCAACCTGAAGCCCAACACAAGATCATAAGCTTATTTAAAATATTATGAATCGTTTTGTAATTCTGGTAACTCAGTTATGCAGTTCTCAAGCATGAAATTGGTATATGGCAATGTTGTGTCACAATATCTTTAATTTTTTGTGAACATATATATGATCATTCTTTTGAGTTCTTTTTCTGGAGTTTCCTCTCTGAAGCTCTCGTGGAGGTCTTCCATTGTGGGATTGGCAGTTCTTGGGTGAGACATATGGACTTGGATTTTTATATTACTTGTTTCGCATGGCAAATTATTCATCTGGAGATAGTGATCTGGTCCAACCTCTTGAATACATGTGTTAAGTGACTATTTGGAAAGGTGCTTTGGTAGCTCAGTCTTGAAAATACTTGGTGCTGCTTGGTGTTTGGTGTGCTTGAGGTAACCACAGTTTAGATGCAGCTGTACTAAACTCTAACATGAGTCCTCAGCTCTAATGTCCAAAATGCTGGCTGTTGGGAAGGAGAAAGAAGTATGAGAAGGAATCTTGGTCCTTGAACTCACACATGGGTCCGAGTCCACATAGCAGAATCACTGGAGCTCCTGGTGGAAGACTTGAACATTGTTCATGTTTATTAGTCACTTGGACTTCAACAACACCTAGTGAGATTTCTCTTCTGTGAAGCAATACTTTAAAACATCTCAGGCCGTTAAGGGTGTGTGTAATGAGTTCTCTGCTTTGTGATAAAGTTGAATGAGAGCAATTGAGTCCCCAGAGATTTTGAAGTCTTGGGAAGCTGCAGAGGAGGAAAATGAGCCTTACTCACTAGAACTGGGGAAGGCAGATCAGATCACCTTCCTCACAAAAATCATGAGCAATGTTCCAAATTGCTGTCCTATCCTCTGTGCTGATGTGGCCATGAAAAGTTGTCCTGGCAGGTGATAGGAAAATGCCCACTTTACGAAGCTCTTTTAGCTGTGTTATTTGAGTCTATGGAAGAAGAGAGGTCATTACTTTAGTAGTTTAACTCAACCTTTTGACACCATTTCCATTTCATAGCACACTTCGAATGCAATCAAGAAAGAAAAGTGGATTCACTTTTGATGCCAAACTATCCCAGATTGTGAAATTGGCTAATGGCTTCACAGTGTTAATATATTCCTCTTCTCTTAAACATGCAAATCTGTACACTGGTAGTTAATTGGAGAGGTCTGATCAGTCTCAGGCTCATATCCTAGTGGAAATGCTTCTACACAGTGCTGCCTGAGACCTGTTTCATTGCACTAAGGGGCAGTTAACATCTAATTGTACACATTTCCTGCATTTAAGTACAGTCAGGATTCAGAGGTCATATTCTGTTTTAAAGGCTATACATTTGGGACATTTAAATCAACCAAAGTTCTATAATCACCAACCTCTATAGTAAGTCTCTTTACAATGTTAGAGTTCCTGTTTAATTTCCTGATGGAAAAACCATGGTCAACTCTCTACCATCAGTAGCAACTGCCCTTAATGATTATCATGGTCAGCCACATGCTGCTGGAGTGAATATTCAAACCAGGCACAATTTGGGGGGAGGAAAGTATTTATTGAAACTACAGATTGAGAGGAAGTTCTGTAACAGCGAAAGAGGCTGGCCCTCTTTCACAGGTCCGAGCAGAGAGAAAAACCCATCATCAACACCACACCAGAGCAGCAAACAGGCGGTGCGGGGGGGGGGGCAAGGAGAGAATTTCTTCCCCTTTATATACCATTAGGGTAGGGTCTTACAACCCTTTCCCAGACTTAATGGCTTCCTGAGTCTCTGGAATTTCCTTCCTGCACTACCCACACAGGAAAGGGTGTTTACTTCTAGCTTCTTTGAGCTTCTTTACATCCTGCCCCTTGCTGAAAGGCTTCTTGCCTATAAACATCCTCAGAGACCCACCCAAGATAATTAAAAATATACAAGTTGACAACAAAACCTAGCCATCACAAGTATACAACTTACCTGAAAGCCACTTCTCAGCTAACCTCTGGCCCCTTTTACCAGAAGGGTGAGTTCAAAGCTGAGTTCCTAATATCATACCTTAATGCTTATTTAAATGTGTGACATATACCAAGTATTTAAAGTCAACAGAGGAAATATGTAGTAAATTATCAGTAACATTTACCAAATATCCTTAATGACCTGTTACTTGATTTTCTTGAACTTGCCATGGATACATATTCATAGCATTGTATATAATGCCAGATAGGTTCCTGACTGCCATTTACTGGAGAAATTACTCTAGACTCTTTCAACTTTCTTTTGCTCAAATTTACCATGAATGGTGCTCCCTGCATTTGGTTGGGACTGATGGAGTGCTCATCACAAGACATGGTTCACAGCAATCTTCATAGTAATAAATGCTTCTTTCATTCAGATGGTTTTACACAACCTAGACATTAATCAACTCCCCAAAAGCATACCCTGCCCCCATTCTGCATTTGGGTTAACAGCCACCACTAGCTATGTAGTTCAGAAGCGATACTTAAAAAACTACTGGCATCAAACTATGACAAATTTAAAATGAGTGACAAAAGAAAGCACAAACATTTTTAAATCTAAGAGGGTGTTCCTATATATCAACTAGAGCAATTGTTTATTAAATACACATGGAAAAATTCATGTGGATTTGTTATATGCAACCTTGTTTCTCAACTCTTAATTATATTATTTCTTACACTATCCAAATACATTGTTGCTTAGTTCACTAATGGTCATGAGAAGGCCCTTGCGCTTGGTACAGAGCTTTACATGCAGCCATTCTAAGAGGAAAGACAGAAATAAACATAGATATTCAGTACTATACTTTCTCAAAAACATCCAATGTAGTCCAGTCTTAGGTAATGTATAGTATATGATGTGTTTATATTGCCTATGTGAACAATGAAACCATGTGCTATTGTCATCAAAATGAGGGGTAATTAAATAACTATGGAAAGATTTGAGTTGGTGGTTTTCTAATGCTTGAAATGGGTTAGGGCATGTATAATACAATATATGTAATCTCAGATTGTGAGAGCTGTGGTGGGGGAGATTATCCAGAGGCATGGCCAGGAGAACCTGGCTGAATACTAGGCTATTCATGGGCCCCTGTCACAAGGACTGATCCAGACGACCCATGGAAGAGGTTATCCAGCGGATTGGGGAGGGGAGAGCAGTGGGGAATTGGGGATAACAACTCATTGTTTGCCCACTAAATATTGTAACTCATTATGGACAATAAAAAAAATGAATGTAACATTTTCAAAGTCACAGATTTTGATGGCATATGGATGATCATGTCCTATGTGGGGAAAATTTGAATAGAGTTTCATATTAATAGTGGTAAGTATAATAAATTTACCTGCTTGAGAGTATATTATACACACTACTTTAGGCTCTATTTTGCCTTAGGATCTCAAAATCAAGAAACTGTTGAACCCATGAATGCAAAGAAAAGACCACAGACTCAAATTTAGGCCAAATTGAAGCAAGCTATATTTGTGTACACAGGAGCTATCTAGTGGCTGTCTCACCTAAATGCAGGGCTCCAGAAAACAGCAGCCAACAAAGGAAAAAGTGAAGTTTTTATCTCCAAAAACTTGGAGCATTTCCAATAAGGAACTTATCAAACAGAAGTGCAATTAAACAGGACTTACAGGAGCAAGATATTGCTGTTAAGTGTAAATTCTATGTAAATCAATATAACTAGATAACTTCTTCAAAGCACAAGCAACTTTTAAGACATATCTTTGCAGCTGGGTTGCCCTGTCTGTTTCTCAGGGTAGCACTCTTCCCTAATATAAACTATCCTCTCTGTCTTATCTTCAAGGACTTCTTTTGATTAGGTTCTCTGAGATTCTTCTGCTGTTGAGAAGGGAGAAGTTTAGCCTCCCTGCAGTTAACTCAGCAGCCTTACTGATTTCAGCTTTCTTAGTAATTAACCCATTTTCTGCCACATTGGCATTTTGTTCTCTGGATGGCCTGAGTCTTAAGCAGAACTTTGTTACAAAATAGTTTCTAACTCCAAGATGGAGTCTGTCAGGTTCTTCAAAACCTGTCATCATAAAGCATTATGATTGCTCACTGAGGATAAAGTAGGCACCCAATCACCGCAGTTTAAAAATACAGAGGAGGTATCTAAATATGTTGTCTTTCTTGGAAAACCATAGGCCCATCAGTACACTGTATAGTGATGATTTTTGCTACTTTTTTTTTTACCCTGACAATCTTTAAGGACTTTCTAAGTCCTTAAAAGTATTATAGACAATAGATTTGGACATTATGTGAAAATTAGCAGGCTTCCAGCTTCATAATCATCATTTCAAAAACCTGTCACAAATATTTATAAAGATGGAAGGAAATATGCAAATGTGATTTAGTGATTAATATTCCTTAAATAATTTTTTTAAATTTTACAACAAAGACTAGATTTTTTTCAAGAAAACTTGGTTCTTTTAGTAAAATTCAGAGAAATTTTTCACATTTTCTCTTCAATCTGACAAGTAAGTACTTGGTAATTATTTACTAAATGTGTGAATGGATATTGCATGACCCTTTTGCTTTCAGATTAAGATTAAACTCAGCTTTTTGATACTTGAGGGCTCAATGTTGAATTCAATTATCCCCATCTTAAAAATTTTCCCTCCTACTGACCAAAGAGTAGGGAGAAATCATGTTTACTACCAGGCTGAAACCATAGAAGATTATTGTGTTCCACATGGTGGGACATGAAATGCAATGTGTCACAAGGAATCTTTCCAGTAAACACTGAAAGAACATATTTCCTTACAATTTCCATAATTTTAAAAAAGGAACGTATTTCAGACCAGTATAAATAGGGCTTTATCCATGGGGTGAAAAACATTTTGAATATACTCTGGTTTTCAGTAACTACTATTCCTCATCCAGACTCAGTAGGCAATTCAAGATTCTTGCCTTGTCTTTTCTGATGAAGCAAAGTTCTGCAGATCCACGATACAATCATCTTATTGCCTCATGAGGGATCCATGTAGTCAGAAATTCCATCCATGACCCTCCATGTAGCAAGAAAAGACACACCCTAGAAGCCCTCACTTCTGTTTCTCTGGAATCTGTGGAGAACTCTGAGTGTGATTTCACCCGTCTCTATGCAGACCACAACATAGTGCCAACAGGCCACACGCCACCACGACTATTACGACTGAGAAAGTATGGTAGTGAGCACAACTCTGCGGTGGAGATGAGGACTGGAGAGGCTATGAGGACAGAGCAGAAGAAAGTCAGCTTCTGGCTTTAATTCAGAGAAGCCTCTTCTTTAAAGGGAAGAGACTGTCCCTCACATGAAATATAGGCCAGGTGCTTCAGAACCTTACTGCCCACTGGAAACATTCAGCCTTAGAGAGCAAGAGAAATCTGACATATGCTACAACACGGTTAACCTGGAAGACATTAGGGTAAGTGAAATAAGCCATTCACAGAAAGACACCATATAACTCCACTTGCATGTGGTATTTAGAGCAGTCTAAATCATAGAGGCAGAAAGAGAATGTTAGCTGCCAGAAATTGAGGGCAGGATCAACAGGGAGCTATTGTTTCATGAGTATAGCACTTGTACTTTACAAGATAAATGCAGTCTGATGATGGATGGAGGTAATGGAGTCACAACATTATAAAAGCATTGAATTCCACTGACTGTATAATTTTAAATGTCATAGATCTTTACAGTTCATGCCTGTAACTTCAGCACTTAAGAGGCTGACACCGAGGGGATGCCTCAAATCCTAGGCCAGTCTTGGCTACATAGTAAGCTCCAGGCTATATTAAAAATTTAGGGAACAAGAGAAACAATATTAAATGAATAAAAATGCCAGTGTTATATCTTCTATTTAGTGAACGAGTTTTACAGGGCTTTATTTCTTATCTCGATCCACCAAAACAAAATGGCAAGACTGTGTGATCTTAAAGAAAAGAAACTGCTGAGCATATTTGTCATCAAACTGACTAGATTAACCTTCCCAAAGGGTCAAGTCTCGCATTTTTCTTTCTAGGCCTTTACTAATTAATAATCCTGTCATTAGGGCTACCAAATCTTTGCAACAGTCCGAGAGAATTATTAATTCTAAAACAAGGTGAATTTTCTAATTTTTTCAAAATTTGAAATTTTTAAAATTCTTTCAAAATGAGCATCAGTAAATACTGCTGGCTTTCAAAGAAAGATATCTAAAAATCAGATTATAGGAAATGAAAATAATAACTGCTATATATCAGTTTCAATTCTATTGATATTTTTACATAAACTTTTATTATGAACATAATTTAAAATATTCATAATTTAAAACATTTAAAATGAAAAAGAATTGTTTACAAATTAATCCACAAAATCTCTAAAGGAATGTGAGTAACTGAGATTGCTTAATGAACAATTCTCCTAGTTAGTTGGAAAATTGTGTTTCACACATTTCACAAATTCCAACCCAATTTATTCTTTGTACAAATATGTAAGGTAGAGGAAGTCTCTCTCTCTCTCTCTCTCTCTCTCTCTCTCTCTCTCTCTCTCTCTCTCTCTCTCTCTCTCTGTTTCTTTCTTTGAGCAAAGTCATCCTACCATAGAATATCTGATGCAAATGCATATGAGTCACTCAATAAAGAGCATTCAAGTTTTGTAAAGCACATAAGGAAAGCTAATGTGTTCTGGATATTTAATTGTTTGGATAATGGTAAAAGGCAAGGAGAAAAATGTGAGGAATATTGTTTTGATCTGTTTGCTGGGCATTTAGAGGAAGATGGCCCTGAGCATGTGGAATCATAGAGTAGTTTGCTGATTTCCTTTTGTCCCCCAGAACCCTAAGAATGATTGTGGTAATAAACATCAACTCTATCCACTCTATGGTAAGTACAAGGGGAAAATATAACAATAGTATTATGGAGTTCAAACGTGTAACAAACTGTTAAAATAACTCTTCCAGAAAGCAAATATGTCATATAATATTCATTCCTACATTTAATCAATAATTACCAGATATTTACTCTAGTCCAGATATGTGATAACGTCTCTTACTGTAACAATTTCTGATCATACTAGAGAAAAATCTAAGAACATTTCATCTGATTTTCACTAGAATAACAAGGAATACTTTAAAACATGTAGCTTTTGTTCCAAAATATGTATTTGTGTAAAAAAATACTAACCAATGATTCAATTCACATATTTCCTTCCCTCTTCATTCTTAGTGACAGAGTGGACATGCTTTTGAATCAATGCATGTGAAACTTCAACAGTCTACTAATCTGCCTAAGATATACAGCTCTACTATCTGCCAAGTTGGAACTCAGAAGGCTTTAAAGCATTTCAGAAGAATACTTAGCAAACATCATCCCTACACAGTGCACTAATGGTCTAGATGTTCCAAACAGGGTTACATGTTTAAACTCTCTTGTACATTATTAAATGACTGTTCTTGGGTGACTGCTTTATCAGGGTCTCCACAAAGCACACCTGATGCTCTAGGGAGGCACAGCCAAGGATATTCTGGCAGCCAAAAACTGCAGTCCCATACCAGTGTGGGCATATACCTAAAAGTTGGTAGGTTTGTTTACACTTATCCCTATTAGCTTGGAACTGCACTGTGGTGGCTCATGCCTTTAATCCCAGCACTTGCGAGGCTGAGGTAGGAGGAATACTGAGAGTTTGAGGCCAGCTTGGGCTAGAGAGTGAGTGATAGCTCAAACTGGGATAGAGTGAGATCCTGTCTCCAGAGAAAAAGAACAAGAGCTAGCACATTTGTAATCCCAGCTCTAGAGAGGCAGACACAGGGAGTGCCCAGAGCAAGCTGTCTACCTGGATGGCAAAGAGATCCTGCTTCAGTAAAATGGAGAGTCGTGTTGGAGGACACCCAAGGTCATGCTTCTGGCTTCAAGGGACATGCATGCTTTTGAGTTTGTGATCCTGAAAGCATGTGGTTATACACATACAAACATGCATATCACTTGCAGAAGTTCAAAAACTTTTCAGGGCACAGTCAGCCTCTCTTATTCTCCCCAATGGACAGTGAGAATGATGAAAAAAAGTTAATCTTCCCATTTCCACATTTACAACTCCCTAAGTGATATTATATACTTTAAAGGAACTCTTTTCTGTGTTAAGTCTTTTAGAACAGCTGCCCAAACCCAACATGGTTCTCTTGAAACACCTTTTTGGAATGTTGAAAAGCATTGAGGAAGAGCTTGCAATTAATAGGATGACAGCCTATAACTTATCCGTTTGCATAGCCCCTAGTATCATGTGGCTGCCTACTGTCCGCACTTCAGGACTGCTGGATGAGTTCACAAAAAAGGTACTGAGACCTCTTAACTTATTTAGTGTTGTGTGTGCATGTAGAGTTGAGGATACCTCTCAAGACCATTCTCAAAGTACACCCTTGAATTGCATTCCTGTTGACTGGAACAGACATGTCACTCTAGAGCTGTTGGGGATAGACCGTTTGGAAGGACTTGCGAGCAGTGAGTCCCTTCCACATTCCTATTGAGATTGAGAACCTAGACTGACCAAACCCTACAAAGAAAGTGATATGTGATATGATAGAAAAGAAACAAAACAAAAGAATCTTGGGGTTTTGCAACCAAGTTTCAACACTTGCTGTCACCAGTGAGGAATGTGTTAACTTGGACAACATTTTCCAACCGGTTTCTCACCTAGTGAATGGTAGCATCAGTACCTAGCTCCTTTGGTCATCCCTCCCACTTGCTGTGTGACTTAGCCAACATGGACCCCATGGCTCTATATACATTGGCTTCCCAATACCTAGGACAATTCGCTTTTAAATATCAAAACCATATTGTCATTTAAAGTCTTGGAGTTTAACTTATATACTTGATTGCCTCCATTTAGTTTTGATCTGGGAAGAGGTGATTTTGGTGGAAGTGTTTAACAGAACAAACCTACTCAGCTCATGATGAAAAGAAGGGGAAAGGGCTGGGCGTGGTGGTGCACACCTTTAATCCCAGGACTCGGGAGGCAGAGGTAGGAGGATTGCCATGAGTACAAGGCCACCCTGAAACTACATAGTGAATTCCAGGTCAGCCTGGACTAGAGCAAGACCCTACCACAGAAAACAAAAAAAAAAAAAAAAAAAAAACAATGGAAGCATTTTCATAGGCCCTAGAAGTATGGGCCATAGTCAGTGGACCTTACTGTGCCTAGCGAGCACACTGGCCTGGCCTCTGGAATAGGGGTCACTGGAGGTTAGGAAGGGTGCAAAGAGGGTATCACAGAGTGGGGAAGTCACTTCTGGTTTTTCTTTGGCACAGTAAGGTAACCATTGGTTCAAGCCAACTATGACATATTTCAAAATTACTAGACAAGGAAGAAATTCCAACACATAAAAATAATGAATGCTACAAGTCCTGGAATTGCTTATCACCTGATTTGATCTACATAGCTTGTCTACACGTGCCACATTACTGAAATTGACTCCATAAATATACACACTTTCTTAATTTTAGTAATATCTTTATAAACTTCAATAATATTTTAACTTGTATATGTATACATGTATGATTTTAAAATTTCTTTTTCACATTTATTAAGATGCTTGTATATTTAAACTTTTTATTGATAATCTCCATACATATAGTCAATATACCATAATCATAATCCCCTCCCACTGACCTTCCTCTTTCCCCTCCAAAATCATGCACATTTTAAAAAAACATTATTTATTTATTTTAGAGAAAGAGACAGAAAGAAAGAGAAAATGGGCATGCTGGGGCCTCCAGCCACTGTAAATGAACTCCAGATGCATGTGCTGCCATGTATATCTGGCGTTACATGGGTATTGGGGCATGGATAGGCTTTGCAGGCAAGTGCCTTAACCAATGAGCCATCTCTCCAGCCCCACACACATTTTAATAAACATGAAATTTAATAAGATAAAACTTGTTAGAAGACATTTTATAATTCTGACCCTAGAATCCAATAGCATTTTATTAACATGGGTTTCTTTCTTAAAATGAACATAGAACTGTGAGAGGAAATGAATGAATATAGCAGAGGGGAGGAATAGCCACATGGTCAAATCTACCCAAGAAAGTGATGAAACAAAAGATGTATGCTATCAGCACTACTATGTGTGACATTTGTCATTCTGGTATGTGCTAATATTTAGGAGGCATTCAAGTCTCCAGAAATGACTGATAATCTCCAAAATGCCAAATAGCTAGCATCCGTGCCCATCATGTGCCTGGTATTCACTCAGTATTTTGGCTTGCCAATGTCTCAAAGCCAGCCAGTCAGCCTTAGGCTTTGCTTAATGCCTGTCTCCAAAACACAGCTCAGTGCAGCCAAGGAAAGGAGTTGAGCTACTTTCATTTATACATTATCTATCAGTTGATTTACACAGAGGACAAATTTTAATCACGTCTATAAATTCCTCCAAAGCCCAGGCCAGGTCACAATTCAAGATCTTCTCTCCAAACTTCAATGGTTCATTGTAATGGAGCATGTAGCTCCCCAGGAACTATTTTGAGTGTGTCCACCAACCAAAGTGCCAGAAAGGAGATCATTTGTAGCCCTTCTGGGCTTGCTCCCTGCATTTTAGAAAGAACAACTTTCTTCTCTCTACGGAGCTCAGGCTTATGAAGAACCATAGTATCCAAGAAGCAAAACTGTGTCTTAAAGCCCCCAAAAGTATTTATTAGGAGAACTTTGTTCATTGCTTTCTGCATCTTGTCACTTTGAAGTGAAAATCTCTTTTCCTTTTCTAATATAAGCTGTATCTTTTTGTGCTTTTGTCTAAATGTGAGCAATAAGTATTGAGGTTTCATCTGCTTTTTAAAAATTCTCCTTTCACTGGAGACTCCTCTTCTCACTAGACAGAGGGCAGCAGAAGTTAGCTGCGTCAGCTGAAACCAAGGTGTCTTGGTTTTGTGTGTTCTAAATAGCTTCCTCTCTCTCTGCACCACAGGCCAGTGTAAAAGTATTTCTCCAAAACCTCATATGCTAGACACAAAGACATGCAAAACATCAATGTCCAGGCTGATATGGTGGGGGAAAAAACCTACTTAGGAGAAAGAATTTACATTTGAAATTGACCTGACATGTTGGATAATCTAAGAAGCCGTTCAGTGAATGAAAGCTGCCTGAAAGCTGACTTCACTCCCTTGATCTGCATGTTCAAGGCCTTCTAATGTAAATCTGAGAAACCCTGCAGGTGACTGGCTGGCTGCAGTGCCAGGTGTGCTGCTTGCTGACCTTGAGACCTTGGCAACCAGAAACCCTGAGTGCCAAGCGCATGATGGCCACACAGGGCAGGTGTTTGCTATCACGTGTTCCCTCTGGAGCCTAGACATTTTCTGATACTTTCTTAGTCTCCAAAGTTGCCTACTTCTAGGTTTTACAAGTAAACACAATTCCTCAGATTTTGCTTGTCAAAATATGTTTAAAAATCTAAATATATGAGTCTTTTTAATAGCTACATATTACTTACATTTTTGGGTGGTACCAGGGTTTGAACCCAGTACCTTCTGGATGAGAGACAAGTGCTTTGCCACTGAGCTACATCCCTACCTTGCTTGCCTGCGTCTTAATTCTGGAACTTAATTCTGGAAGTTACTTGAAGCTGTCCAAAAATTCTCTTTAAACTTCTCTCTGCAGCACCCTAGTACCTGTAAATAATAAATGTGTACTGTGACTGGAAATTATCAAAGTGAATATTCACCCTTTGGTTTTGGAGTACCTTGACTTTGTTGCTAGACTTGACAAAGACAACTCATGTACCCTTCCTCAGTTCACAAACTCTGTGCCCCTTTGGAAGTAGTGTTCGTTCAAGCATCTTATAGGAGAGAGACATGTCGTCAGGAAGAATGTCTTTAAATGATATGACAGGATGTGGCTTCACACGATAACTGGTCAAGTCTTTAATTTTCTAAGAACTGAAACACAGAAAGCTGATGTGACTCTTTTGGGGGTCATGGGACAGGTTTAAGACAGAAGATGGACTTAGTGTGCAGTCCTTCCTCCTACAGCACATAATGAAATGTGACATCAATTGATTATTTAAAAAATAATAAATAAAAAATAAATTAACTAGCGCTGGGGAGATGACTCAGTCAGTAAAGCACTTGTCATGTAAATATTCAAGTTGCATTTCCAGCACCCACACAGAAATGCTGGGCACGCTGACACATACTTTCAATCCCAGCACTGGGAAGGCAGAGACAAGCGGATCTCAGGAACACATTGACAAGCCATTCTGGCCCAGTTGGAGAGCTCCAGAGAGAATGAGAGACCCTGTCTCAAAAAATAGGGTAATGACTGAGAGGAATGACACCAGGTTACCCTCCAGCCTCCACATGCATACACACACCCATGCACTACCCCTGCACACACGTTTTTAAAAAGTTAAACGTATTCTATTTTGATATTTGCAATTTTCCATCATTGTAGGACTATAAACATGAAATCTCATAAATTAGATTCATAAATCATATAAAAAATTTTAGGGTTTTTGAGATAGGATCTCCCTCTGGCCCAGGCTGACCTGGAATTCACTATGTAGTCTCAGGCTGGTCTTGAACTCATGGTGATCCTCCTACCTCTGCCACCCAAGTGCTGGGATTAAAGACATGCACTACTATGCCTGGCAAATTGTAGAAATTTTGCATCTATAAATGCTTTCATGACAAGCTTTAATGTTCTGTAGGTCATAACTGAGACAACAGGAGGCAAGAACTTGCTTCAATACTTAGTTCACAATTAGTAATTAACCAATTGCAACAAGTTTATATTACTACTATTTGCTTACCTCTGAGACTTCTTTTATCCCAAAGCTTAGAGAGTGAAGCATTTTACACTCTTTATTGCACATCATTCTGCATAGTTTCTGAAGGGTACATCAAAATAAAAACACAATAATACTATTGTTTTAGGTCGGGTAAACAGAGACAATAAAAAATTGCCAGTGTAATTCAGCAACTAACCCATTTAAATAGTTACCCATTTCATGTTTTTAGTTTTATGTGTAACTGGTTATGAGATAACTCTAAATAAATTACAGCAGCCGGGCGTGGTGGTGCATGCCTTTAATCCCAGCACTTGGGAGCCCCAGGTAGGAGGATCACCATGAGTTTGAGGCCACCCTGAGACTACATAGTGAATTCCAGGTCAGCCTGGGCTAGAGTGAGACCCTACCTTGAAAAACCAAAAATAAATAAATTACAGCAGAGCAACCCCAAGCCCCAAAATCCAGTTGAAGGAAGTCCTGTGGACTTCTTCTGGAGACCTTCCTTCCTCAGCAACAGAGCAACTAGAAATGGAGACACAGGTTGTTCGAACACTTCCCTTTATCAAAATAAAGAGGAACTAATATGTGGGCTGTTCCTGAATTGTATCTCTTTTTCCATTATAATAGAAATATACTGAGCTGGGTGTGATAGTATAGTCTTGTATTGCCAGCACTTTGGAGCCTGAAGCAGAAGAGTTCTGAGTTCCACACTAGCCTGGCAACTCCCACACAAAAATAAATGAAAAGTATAACAAGGAAACGAGAGGGCAAGGGAGATGGCTCCCCTGGTAAACCACCTGCTGTGCAAGTGCCTGAAGACTAGAGTTTAGATCCCAGCACCCACATCCATGCTGGCTCATCGCAGCCCATGTACCCACAAGCATAGGAAAATGCATGAAATAGGTGGGCGCACACCACACACATTGCAGAAAGAAAAAGAGCCGGCTAGGCAGATGGCTGTGCAGGTAAAGACACTTCTGTGCAAAGCCTGCTGCCCTGGATTCAATTCCCAAGCCACCTATCTATGACAGATGCAAAAAGTAATACAACATCTGGTGTTGATTTGTAGTAACAAGTGGTTATTGCATGCAAATTCGTGCAGACACACCACACACACACACACACTTGCAAATAATAAAAGAAAAAGAAAGTCAGAAATGCATGCTAACACATAGCCAGCAGTTGTCACCTGCTAAACCGTAAATGTAACAAAAAATATAAGCAAAAATTTTCAATTCTTTCCACTCTGAGAACTAAGAAATTTTTATTATTGTTTAAATATTTACTTACTTATTTGTTTACTTATTTATTTGCAAGTGGAGGGAGGGAGAAAGCATAGACAAGCCAGGGCCTCCTACCAGTCACTGAAAAGGAATTCCAAATGTATGACCCACTTTGTGCATTTGGTCTACATGGGTACTGGGGAAACCAACCTGGGCCTTCAGGATTTGCAAGCAAGTGCCATTAACCTCTGAGCCATCTCCCTAGCCCAATAGAGTATTTTTAATCATCATTTTATGGTAAGGAAAATGGGATGAAAAGATCTAATATTCCAGTGCTTGCAAACGATGGAGTTGGTTTTCTGCCTAAGTAGTCATAACTACTGGCTGAAATATTTAATCACTCCTGGTACAGCCGTGAGACTGTCTGTGGTGCTAACCATCAAGGGATTACACTGTGATTGTCTCCAGCACATGACTGGCCCGGAGGGCAGTGCTCGCCTGCCACCTGCCCCTGGGCTCCAAGTGCTCTAGAGCCTGCTAAGAGGGCCCCTCTACATCAAGCAGGCCTGACAGAGGACTTCAGACAGAGCCCATAAGGATGAAAGCTTACACTCCATCAAATGATGGGAACAAACACCTTGGGGGAGGGGAGAGAATGAGAAGATGAAGAACCCGCATCATGTTCCGCTTAAAAAAAAGTTTGGGGCCTGGAGAGAAACTCAGTGGTTAAAGGTGCTTGATTGCAAAACCTGCCACCCTAGTCAATTCCCCAGCACCCACGGAAAGTGGGATATAAAGCAGTGTATCGATGATCCAAATGCAGCTGGGGTAGTGGAAGGTGGAGCCAGCAGAATTAGAAGCTCAATATAGTGAGATCAATATAGGTTCAATGAGACAACATTGCTCTTTTGGTTAGCTCCTAATGAGTATAGCCTCTCTGTAGCTCTCTGGTAGTGGAAATTTCCCCAAGGACCCTGAGTTCTTGGTCCCCATTTTGCCATGGATCCAAGTTCCACTGAAGGTTTCCTTGTTGCTGAGCTGATCTCTTAGCCAATTAGTAAGCCTTTGATTACCCTCCTCAGATTAGTGCCACTATTGCACAGATGAGCATTTCTTGACTTGCTGGTCTCTTCCATACAGCCATGTGTTCAGCATTCTTGTGACAACTGTCTATATTGTATATCAGTGGTCTCTGCTTTCTCCAAATAGCATTGATCAATTTCCCCTGGCAGCTCATGCAACACCTTCTTCCAGTGATACACATGTTCCCAGCTGGGAGCTGGTTACCATTCTGGATCTAGCAGGATCTCTTGGTGTTGTCTGAAGAAACTCTGTGATTTCTTCAGCAATAGGCTCTGACCTTAGGCCTGGGACAGGTATTCAAGAGCTTTGACAGAAGTCTGTCACATTTTGGGGACCTCATGAGTTTTTTTTGATCAGCTCAGTGTGGGGAGAAACCAATAACTGGGACAGGGAGATGCAGGCCTGAGCAATTTTTCTTGAGGTTAGGCTTCCTTCCATTCTGTTCATGGCCCCTCTTACCGGGTGATGCCCTCAGCTTCCTCAGGAGCTTACTGTATAAAAGCTAGTGTTTATGGTGTCAATTCATTATTAGTTTAGTTTACTGTATGAGTCCCCCCACCCTCCCATTCCCCCTCACCCCCAATTCTTTCCATTCCCTTTTATATTCTTTCTATTCGCTGACAGATTTTCTTAATGTTCCAGTTTAACATGGTTAGGAACCACATATGAGGGAGAATATGTGGTGCTTGGCTCTCTGCTCTTCTACATTTTCATCTTTAAAAATGTGGAACCCAAATGCCTCAAAGTTATTCTCAGATATCCACATGTGGACCATGAAACAGGCACCCAATCCACACACAGATAATAAAGTATTTTGAAAAAGAGTTCTCTAACTATAAAGCTGTCAGAGTGTTGCTTGAAAGTTTTTTCCTGGGGAGATGTGATCTTACAACACACGTCTATTCACCTCAGATAAGGCACAGATGACAGACCAAAGCACTAATGCACCAGAATTGGTGAACTGATGAGTTTATTGGGGTTCCCTACAGAGCAGGGTGAGAGGATACCTACAGGAAGGAGAATGGATGACTCAGAAGCAGCTCTATCACTGAAAGCCGCCCCCATATACACAACAAAATTATGAGTCAGTAAAAGACTAAAGACCACTCCCCTTGGAAAAGAAAAAGAACTGGTAAAAGGTGGCAAACAGATGTGTTGATTTGGTGTAGCCCCCAATCCCGCACCATTTGCACCTGATTGACTTATTCTCTTGATGGATGACAGACTCTGCTTCATGCTCAATGACTCCTAGTCTTCTACCCCACACGCTTCCAGAGAATAAGAGAACAAGTCCAGCCACATTTTCTTTACAGCTATGCAAATGGCTTGAGCTTGTTTCACTCTCCACCTTCCCCCAGAAGCCCCTCCCGCAGTTTCATCCTTTACCAATTATATTTTCTTCATTGCAGTATCTGACAACACGGTGTATTTTATTGTCTTCAGTTTCTCCCCAGAGATTTTCAACATCTTCTCTCATAAGGTTAGTACAAACTAGTATTTATATGTATCTTCATCCGTTTATCATAAATGGACATAATACATTTTCAAAGCTAAAAGTGCACTTTCATGATTGATAAACTGCTATTGCTGTCTATGCATATGATTTTTCTAGAAGTTGAAAGCCAGCCTGTCATTAAAATGTTTTCTGACCTGCATAACAGGTGGGGAAAATGATGACATGAAAATAGAACAGAGGCTAATTGGAAAGAAGGGGGGATGTGGGTGGTGGGAGGGAATTATGGTGACGGTATGTTGTACGTATGTGTGGAGGCTGTCAAGAAAGAGTGTAAAAATTTATAAACGTTTACTGGGTAGTTTGTAGACTCAATAATGCATAAGCAGGTATCTTATTTGCACTGATCTGTCCTAATATTTTAGCTAAAATTAATTCTTGCATGAAGGAGTGAAAACTAATATTTTAAAGCGAATTGGTGTGTGCTACTGATTTACATAGGGATTATCGACAGAGTGTGTTTGAATCTTGCATTCCAGGATTCTTTTACACAAGACACCTCTTCTGAGAAATGAGTGTGAACGAAGTGTACCAGCAGCAAGGTCAAAGGAAGGAGGACCTGAGAAAATGTGGCATGTGGAAAAATACAAACTAAGATCATTCGGTCATCACATTTTTGCCTGTGACGTGCCTGACGATCCCCTCAGAAGCAAACAGTGGCAGGTCTGTCTCACTGAGCCCACTTCTCTAGGGACAGGCTACAGACACATGAATACACCGTGTTGTCAGAAATGGCAATGAAGAACATGCAACCACAGGATGAGGGCGTTGGAAGCAGTTCTCGTGAGAAGTCAGAGACCAAAGGAATCCCCAGGGAGATTTTTAAAGGAAGGAAGCAAGTCATGTCCATATCTATAAAGGAAATGGCCTTAGACTTGTTCTCTCATTCTCCAGAAGTCTGTGCTGTGAGGTGGAACAAAGGAACATTCAGTTCACAGCACGTGTGACTTTACCCTGCATGCAAATGGGCACGATCAGTTTTCACAAAGTTAGTCACAAAGGACTTAGAACAGGCAAATTAAACCAGAAGCCTTTGCAGGCTAAACTGTCAGATATGCACATTTGATCTGAGAAACGAAGGAAGACTAAGTGGAAGGAAGTCGCCTCTTGTCTTGTGACCATCACCCTAGAAAGCCACGGTGTGGTCACACACTCAGGCACAGAAGGAACTGGGGAGTCCACAGAGACGCAGCACAGTGGGGAGCCCATCTTCTGGAGGTATGGAGTGAGATACTCTTCTCCCTGGGCTTTATTCATACTGTCCTTCACTGCTTCTGACTACCTTGTGCTCTGTTCACAGCCTATTCGGCTCACTTCAAGCTTCCTTGTGTTGATGATAATAAGGAAATAAGATGGCAATTTCTAAGAGGAATATAGGTCCAGGACACTTGAAAAAAATCAACTGCATTTTAACATGGAAAATATAATCAATATTGGAGGGAAAATCCTGTCCTGCCCAAAGTTTGTAACTCCTGTCAGAATTTTCCCATGTAATTCCTTTTTAGTGTGTCGGGCAATAAACCATTTTATTTTATGATTCTTTACATTTTTTTTTAAGTTCAAGGAGTTTATTTTAGTCTGATCTATTTTTTTGCTTTCTTTTTCTTTTCTTTTTTAATCTATTCTTTAGGGTGTGTTTTGTTAAATATCTCCATGTTTGGCCAAGATTTACATATTGCTATCATTTGGTTTTAAACATAGTTTAACAGATTTACCCTAGAGCAAAAATTTTAATTCACGACCCCCAAAAATATTTCAATGAATCCTTTTACATAGTATTTAATGAGAGACAAACACTTAACATGATATTTAGTTGGTAACTGAGAGGAAAATAGACATCCCAGATTGCTGGTTTAAAATTCAATATTCAATGTTTGACTGAAGACAGAGCTAACAGAAGCTATTCTATTTCTCCTGTTTCTAACAATTTAACTCAAACTGTTAGCCTTTCCAGAACTGAATAAGGAATTCCGAGGATGCTGAACTGAGGTTCTTATGTATAGCTTTAGGGGTACCTATTCCTCCTTCTGAGTCTATACAAATGGGGTGCAAATGTCATGTTATGTCCCACAATGTTTTATATCGGTTTATTACTGGCTGAATTAAAACAGAGTAAAAAGGAGCTGTTAGCAAATTCACAAATAATCTTTGTTTTTATACTTCAAACTCATATTTTAAAAATTACTCTATCAAAAGCCAAGAGAGAGGCATAGAAAAATGTGGGGACAGCAACAAGCCTGCAAAGAATGAGACAGATGGGTAGAAGTGAGGAACGCTGGGACTTCAGACTCTTACCTAACTTGGCAACTCTAAGAGCTTCGTTCAAAGATTACTGGACCCCATGCCCAGAGTTTGTGGCTCTTGGTCTGGGGTAGGGCTCCAGAATGCATGTTTCTCAGGAGCCTTGGTGATGTGGACATGGTACATGCAGGGGCCATGTCTTGGTGATCACTGCATGTACCATGTCCTTATCCACCGTCTGCTCATGTTGTTGTTTTCACTGCCACCATGGAGCTTCCCCTCCAGTCTATAAGCTGCAAACATCAGCAGGAAGGTGTGCCAAACACTGGCAAGGGGAAGCTTGCTTGTAACACCCACAAGCCTGCCCCCAACAACACAGCTCCAACAAAGTTCTAATACTAGAACTGCCATCAGTTGGAGATCGATCACTCAGAACACATTCATTTGTCTGTGGGGGGCACTTGGATCAAACCATGACAGGCGTCTTCCAGCAGCTTCCATGGGGCTCTCCAGCACTACAAGGGCCAGTCAGGAGGGACCTAGTTTCCCTTTTGGTTCCAGCGTCCTATTCTGATGTGTTTTTTTTTTTTTTTTTTTTTTTTTTTTTTTTTTTTTTTTTTTGGTTTTTCGAGGTAGGGTCTCGCTCTAGTCCAGGCTGACCTGGAATTCACTATGTAGTCTCAGGCTGGCCTCGAACTCATGGCAATCCTCCTACCTCTGCCTCCCGAGTGCTGGGATTAAAGGCGTGAGCCACCATGCCCGGCTCTATTCTGATGTTTTATGACTGATGCCTGTGTTGTCTTCAAAAATAGGGTCTTACGTTTTATCAGCATTTTTAAATCCAATGTTTCTGTAAGGGTTACTTAGCAGAAGATAAACTATTTTAATTAATCACATTATTTATTTTATTTTATTCGTGTGTGTGTGTGTGTGTATATATATATATATATATATATATATATATATATATATATATATATATATATACACACACCTGGGTTCTTTGCTGCTGCAAACAAATGTCCATCCAGTATACATGGGTGTTTTGGGAATTGAACCCAGGCCTGCTTTATTCCCTCATCTATATTGATGTCTTTTATTGTTTGGTTGGTTGGTTATTTCTGCCCTTTTCCATCATCTACAACAACCTGTTGGTGGACACAGTATCATGCAGGGCTTGTGCAGGCAACAGCAGCCATGAATATTCATGTGAAGGCATGAATGCAATGGCTTTATTTCTGGAAGGCAACATTCTGAAGCACTCCTCCCCATCCTTGGGTTCTTCACATTCTTTCTCCCACCTCTGCTGCTGTAGCCCCTGGGCTATGGGAGGCTGGGATAGAGGTGTCTCCTTAAGTGCTAAACACTCAACTTTCACTTCTCAGTACTTTGACGAGTTTTTAGTTTCCCTAACAATCACTGACATTGGAAAAGAGAGATTTCTCTAATCAAAAAAAGTAGTATTAGGCCAGACGTGATGGTGCATGTCTTTAATCCCAGCGCTTGGAAAGGCAGATGTAGGAGGATTGCTATGAGTTTGAGGGCGGCCTGGGAATACAGAGTGAGTTCAGGGCAGTCTGTCAGTCTGGACTAGAGTGAGACCCTACTTTGAAAACAAAAATTTAAGTTATATATATATACATATATATATATATTATATGCATAGATGGACATATTTAGAAGGTGACTTGGTGGGTATAATATGTCCATGTAATCAAATGGCCATAATAACTTCCCTTCCCCCACCCCCATGGGTGTGTGACCCTCTCAGCCATAGGCTTTCTCTAAATTTTCAGGATCAGGCATGAATTCCCTCCAATGCAGTGAGCCTCAAGTTGAATTAGAGAGCAGTTGGTTATCTCCATAACAGACGTGTCACTACAAGCTACAAGTGGGCACATTGTACCTGGGTGGCCACCTGTGTGGTCTGCAGGTTCCACTGTTCGTTAAGGCTGCTGATGACTTTTCTTCTCCAGCAGGCTGCATTGCACTTTCCAGCAGAATTCATGAAGGATTTGGGGATTCAGGAGGGGTTTCCCAGATTTATGAACCTCATGTTTGGGTTCTGTCCTGATTTTAATAAAAAATTAATAAAGACAGACTCAAGAAAGTTAAATTATGAATTATTAAGTTTATTTAGGGAGAATTCACAAATTATGGGGTCTACTTAAGAAAAATTATAATTTTGGGCAAAGACTGGTATAGAGCCACAAGCATGTGGAGGGTATTTATACTGAGGCTTTCAAGAAGAGATTAGAGGGCTGGAGAGATAGATTAGTGGTTAAGGCACTTGCCTGCAAAGCAGAAGGACTCAAGTTCAATTTCCTAGTATGCATGTAAAGCCAGATACAAAAGTTGGTGCATGTGTCTGGAGCCTGTTTACAGTGGCTGGAGGCCCTGGTAAACCCATTCTCTCTCTCTCTCTCTCTCTCTCTCTCTCTCTTTCTTTCTGATTGTCTCTCTATTAAATAATTTTTTAAAAGAAGAGAATAGAGTAGAGCCAAAAAAGCACTTGGAAGACAGAACTTAGGTATGCATAGATTTAGAAGCAGCACATGATATCTGCCATGTGCTTTCCCTTTCCCATGGAGGGAAGAGGGCAAACTGTGAAGTGCATGGAAAAATATCAAAGCAGAGATCAAGAAATTCAGAGGAGAAATGAGTAATGAAGAGGGTTACACACATGGTTACCCCCAGTTGAAAGAAACTATACAGAGGGGGGCCTAGAGTTAGAGAAGGTACCCACATGGTAGATCCGAGTGTAAGGAGACATGCTGCCATTGATTCAGAGATCAGAGTGAGAAGCTGCCCCAAACTATAAAGCAGAGGCAAACAGAAAAGATTCGTCAGCCCAACAAACAGTTTATTCTCTCTGTCGTCCCCCCACCCAGCCAGGGATCTCCTGGTTCTCTCTGGACCTCAGTCTCTAGCTGAAACTGCTTAAAAGAAGCTAGCTTTCTCCCGACCTCCTTCACTCTGACAACCAGTTAGCAGGAAGGAGCCTTGCACTTTAATTCTCGTTCGATTTCTCTGTGTCCTGAAACTAAGCATGTGGTGTCTTTAGTAACAGACTCTTAACAACTAGTTCTGGTGGGCAACAATGGTACTGGTAATAAACTGTATTGTGTGAGGAGCCATAAGGGCCTCACTAGTCAACACCTCACTGGGAGGTATCCCAATCCTGGCACTGAAATTTGTCTGTAACAACCTGTGGTTTATGGACATAGCATTTATACTCCTGCAGGGTATTTCTGGCCTCTATCTATCTATCTATCTATCTATCTATCTATCTATCTATATCTATCTATCTAATTTAACTAATAAAGAAGTAGGTTTCTATATGGGTTATTCTTAACCTCTTCAGTTTTGGTTAACCCTCCTCTTAACGCCTCCTCACCACCTGTATTATTATATCGTACACTGCACTCACACAAGTGTTTAAAGTTATTTACAATGCTAGTAAATAACTGTCCAGTAAAACACTAAGAATTTTACATACAATGCTTCATTAATCTCCAAATCTATGTTAATATCTGTGTTGTTCAAAGTGGGTTTTGAAATTCAGGGAACTTTTGTAAACTAGCCCAAATATACAAAGCAAAGAGTAGAAGAAAATTACCATGATCTATATTTAACTAATACAACTTTCTGAAACCTAAGTTTGCTTTCTTCCTCCCCCAGATGGATAGAGGAATAGGTTTGCCATCATCTTAGCCCAACAGCAGCCCCAAGATGGAATGTGTTTGTGTCTCACACAAACAATTCAGCAAAACCCAGAGGCATGACTGCAGTGAGCTGCAGTGAAGAGTCAGAGGACCAGGCTTCCCGAAACCTCTGGTTCAGGAGGGAGAGCCACTGTGAAGGCAGCAGAAACAGATGCCATGGTTGCTCACTTCCTCTGTGTGCATCCAGCCCTTCAGTCCCCACCTGGCTGCCACCACTGTCTGAATTGTTATTGGAGCAAAAAGAAAAAACAAGAAAAAGAAAATTAAAAGGAAAGAAACAATTTAAAAATGGAAAATCTTTTCACTGTGTTCTGTAACATACCCATTTATTCCGCATTTTCATTTTATTGGAATGTTCCAACTGATGCAGAATGTAGAAAAGGGGGACTGAGGAGAAAAGAGACAAAGGGAGAGAGGGATTTAGAAGGAAAGAGACACCAGGAGAGAATGGAGTTAAGAAGGAGACAAGTGGAGGGAGAGAGATTGAAAAGGAAGAGACATGAGGAAAGAGATATTGAGAAGCAAAGATACATAGGAAGGACTGGAGGAAAATGGACACAAAGAGAGGGATTGAGAACTGAAGAGACAAATGAGGAGAAAGAGAGATTGAGAAGGTAACAGAGGAGGAAGGAGAAATTGAGAAGGAGACAGAGGAGGAGGGGTTGAAAAGAATTACGGGAAGAGAGATTGGGAAGGAAGGAGAAGGGGTGTCATAAATAGATAATCATCTACAATTTTTGTTTGGAAAGATCTGATATTGCTGGTTATCCCACAGGATGCTATGAAATTCTTAAGAAAGTAACAAAAAAATGAAACTTCTGGGAATAGAGAGAGGTTCAGCCATTGGGGAACTTGTTTGCAAGGTCTGAGAGCCCAAAGTTCAATTCCCCAGTACCCATGAAGAACTAGATGCACAAAGTGTCCCATGTATCTGGAGTTTGTTTGCAGTAACTGGAGGCCCTGGTGTGCTCTCTCTCTCTCTCTCTCTCTCTCTCTCTCTCTCTCTCTCTTCTCATCTCTTCCCTCCCTCTTTCCTTGCAAAAAAATTTTTTTTGAAAAAATATTGAAAGTTCTCTAGAGTTATTAGAATGTTTTCTTTCTTTTTCTCTTTCCAGAATTGCACCATGCCAAACTACAAACTGATTTATTTTAATATGAGGGGTAGAGCAGAAATTATTCGCTACATATTTGCCTACTTGGACATCAAGTATGAAGATCACAGAATAGAGCAAGCTGATTGGCCGGAAATCAAGCCAAGTAAGTGGCACAAATAGTTTGTGAGTCTTCAGGTAAAATGTTCTTTCAGAATTTTTCTTCTCTCCCCATAGTAATGAAAAGTTTTAAGTAGAGAAGCAGCAGTTCAGGCTGACAAAATACATGTCATGTAACTCAACAAATGTTCTATTACAGGAGAAAACATGAAACTCACAGAAAGAGAATGAAAAGAGAGATAACACAAAAAAATTCAGGAACAGAGATAGAAGACAATGACACCTAATATGTCTTGTGTTTTATAGCTGTGGTAATTAAAGTATGCAGTGTATAGGTAACTTTTTTCAGTTTTTCAACTATGGTAAGTAGAGGTGAATTTCAAACCTGTATCAGTTTAATACCATGACCCAAATTATCTGCAGTACTTGATGTCAAGAGGAAAAATTCCATGAAGACCTGTATAATGACAGTAAGTCCCAGCCTGCGTTTTTGGAAAGATGAGCTCCTTGAAAGTCACTTCCATGTAATCAATTTTGGGAGAAAGAAATAGCTCTCCTCTGATGGGATACAGTATCTTTTTTTTTTCCTTCCTCAAAAACCGTAACCATAAATAGCCATATAGTTTTCTGAGACTGCATGTCACTCATGGGATTTTAAGATGGTAGACATGTAATAGGGAACATTCACTTTATTCATAAATTAACCAATTCAATATTGATATCAAGGAGCCAGGATGTTACAAATAACAAATTTTTCCTTGTCTTTAAGCTTAGCTTTCTAAATTTGAGCTTTTTCTTTAAGTGCCTTTCCTTCTACTCTGGTTTTTAATTATGTTACTGAAAATGGAAGTTCTGCCTTTTCTTAGTAGTTTTATAGGTTCTTAAAGTTGAAATGAATCTTAAAATTCATGATGTTAAGCCATATTTTCAAATGCCTTAATAAACAGAGTCCCAACATCAAATTGCTTTCATGTTATAAATTTCTTTGGCATAAACTCCAAAGTTGTCATAATAGTTTTGCTCCATGAAGTTGTCAAAGATTAGGTTGTTTCATTCTTACTGATTCCTATCCTTGTTGTTTTGTGAATACAGGATAAGCTATATTGTAGCTAATATGATGTGCGAAAGTGGGTGGTGACATGATGCTTCCTTTTAACAGCAAGACCAGAAGCAACATATGTCACTTCTCCCTCACCATGGCAAGAACTTACTACATTGTTGGTCATATATTGCTGCCAGGAAAGCTGGGAAATGTGGAGTTTTATTGTGAATAAGAATGTGCCTGGCTAGAAATTCAGAGTTCTTAGATAAGGAAAGAATAGATATTGAGAAATTTCTATCATAGATACTATTTGGTTTCATCTGCCCACTTTAGCTGTGCTCTCTGGTGTTTGAACCCCTCCCTCTAGGACTCCCCCTCTTGCTGAAGCTAGAATTAAGTAAATGTCTAGTTAACACATTTTATTATTGAACATTTCTATTAAAGAGGTGTTCTTTTCTAAACCTGGTAGATTGTGTACTGTGGGTCTGTGGGTTACTGGGGGAGTGGTCAGTGCTCACTGACACCCCTGTTTATCCACGGAGCTGGGTGAACAACGTCTTGGGCAACTGTGAACACGACACGTGTAGAAACCTGGGATACAGCCTCATGGACAGCTCGTTTATTAGGTTGGGGAAGGTGTTTATATGCAGAAGGGAGAAAGAGTGGCAGGGGCATAAGCGGCAAGAGGATTGGTGGGGGCAGGGTGGCCTGTGGATGTCTCATGAATGGATAGGCAGGGGCCAGCTGCATAGATAAGACTTTCTCATTGCCTGGGCCTTGTTATTACCCTATAGCTGAATTATGTGAACTCCAGTAAACTCAGGCCTTAAAATGCCTGGGCTTATCAGGGTTTGCTGGGGCCCACCAGGTAGCGAGAAGTTGGGGAGGGAAGGAGTCAGCCTAACTCCTGTCGGTCTCAGGATGAGATTATCGGGCTTCCAGGCAAGTATCAACTTCTCTTTAACCCTGTGTTCTCCATGCCTCTCAGCAAGATCCCATAGTGCACATGTGTTTACTTGTTTTTTCCTTTTGATACAGGAATTTGTGGTGCCTTTGAGAATGATGGGTCCTTTCTTGTCTCTCAGTCTGGCTGCAAACCAAGAGTTAACAGCCAAGAGTTAGGGTGCTGGGTAACACAGTCACACAAAGTGCCCACTGAGTCAGTGGCTTTCATGTTCTTTTTTAAAATTTATTTATTGTTAATAATTAGATAATTTGTGTTAGCAACTCTTGTGGTGGTATTCCCATTTCCCTCCTCCTTATCCCCAACCGGCTTGTGTGTCCCTCAGTGGGATTGCTTATGAATTCATAGAGTGAAGTGCACAGATCACAGAAGAAGAAGTTTAGAAAGATTTCACGAGGGAGCTTAAGAAAAGGAAAAAGGGTAGAGTTCCTGCTGTAAGGCAGGAGTGAGCCCCCAGAAATGGGAAAGCCCACATGGTGTCTCTTAAGGGAATTTACCACATGGGGCTGATCATGTCAGTCCAGTCCCCAATGCCTGGTGGCCAAGTGCTGTGTAATGTGTTCACATCTTCCTGACAGATTTCTAGGAAAGAGAAACTCTGCTAAGGAGTATAGTTAAGATGAAGTCAGAACAGATCCTACCGTGCCATATGTTCAGGCACCTTAGCAACCTTATTCACATCTTCCTGTCAGGTTTTAGGCTAAAAGAGATAAGAAAAAAAAACTAACAAAAGCAAACAAACAAAAAACAGATCTCTCTAGAATATGTTCTGCTTATAGCCAAAAAACAAAGCCATTTATTTGAAGGAGGTACTCTCTTACCCACAGCTGCCTACCCAATTCCTTTGTTTAACTTTTTATTGACAACTATAGACCATAAAGCATTAAGATTCCTTCCCTCCCCACTCTTTGTCATACAACTTCCCCCTCTCAGTCTCTTATTTTGTTTAGGTGTCATCATCTTTTCCTCCCATCATGTATAGGTATTATCAGATACTGTGAAGTCATAAATATGCCTACCTTATTTCTATCTCCTCATTTACCTCCCTCTGAAGACATCACCCTAACTGCCTTGCTTTAGCATCATTAAAGAATTTTTATTAAAAGGAAAATTCCTATACAGATAAAGAAATCAAGCCTGAATATGAAAGCTTAAAATCTGGAAGCTAGAAAGCAGGTCAAAGAAGGATGATGACTGAATAGTCCCATACAGCTCAAGAAAAAAGACATCAAAATAGAAAAGTGGCTAATTGGAAAGAAAGAATTCCATGGGAAAAGAAAAAAAAATAATCCAGGAATTCATATGGAGCCACAAAAGAAGGAAAAGAACACAGCAGGAGGAATCACAGCACTAGCTTCAAGTTGTATGATAGGACAACAGTGATGGCATGAAAACAGACATCAGGACTGGTGCAGTCAGCTTTCTTTAATTGCTACAACAAAGATCCCAACCAAAAGTGTCTTGTCTTGCATACAGAAAAAGCAATCAGTGAAATAGTCCCATTTTCAATAGCCACAAATAAAATCAAGTACCTTGGACTAAAACTAACCAAGAATGTGAAAGACTTGTATAATGAAAACATAAAAATGCTTGAGAAGGGAATTGAGGATAATGTGAAAAGATGGAAAGATCTCTCATGCTCCTGAATAGGTAGAATTAATATCGTGAAAGTGGCAATACTTCCAAAAGCTATATACAGATTCAATGCAATACCAATAAAAATACCAGCCTCTTTCTTTGCAGACATAGAAAAAATAATCTCCAAATTTATTTGGAATGACAAAAAGCCTTGGATATCCAAAGCCATCCTTAGCAAAAGAAGCACATCAGATGGATCACCATACCCTACCTAAAGATATACTACAAAGGCATCGTAACAAAAACAGCATGGTACTGGCAAAAAACAAACAGATAGACCAATGTTACGGAATTGAAGACCCTGCCCTAAACTCCAGCAACTATAGTTACTTTATATTCGACAAAGATGCCAACAATGTTAACTGGTGTAAAGATAGCATCTTTAAAAATGGTGCTGGACAAATTGTATAAATACTTGCAAGAAAATGAAACTAGATCCTCTCCTCTCACCATGCACAAAAATCAACTCCAAATGGATCAAAGACCTGAAACTCTAAAAACCCTGGAAGAAAAATCAGGGGAACACTCTACGACATAGGAGTAGGGGAAAAAATTCCTGAACAAAACTTCTGATAGTCCAGGAGTACAACAATCACTTAACCAATGGGATCTCATCAAGCTAAAAAGCTTCTGTACAGACCCCATGGCAAAGATTCAGAGATACTTAAGATCTCAACAATAAAGCAGACTTAAAACTCACCCACTATGATTTAGGGAAGTGAGCAGAAGAGGGCGCAGAAAGAATGTAAGAGCCATGATGGAGGAGAATATCCAGAAACATTGCCCCCCTCAGCAACAACACACAAACAGGGAAGAAAAAAAAAGAAAAACTGCTACCTCGGGTGCAGTTCATACAGTTCTAACCTATGGACAGATCCAGTATGCACACCAATGAAGTATCCCAGTGGGAAGGGGACAGAGAGGAGGGAAATGGGAACACCTTCACAAGATTTGTTCATTCAATGTATATACTTATTCATAATAAAGATATTTTAAAAAGGTTAACATACAAAAAAATTGTCTTGTGAAAGGAATGGGTTTATTTTGGCTCATGGATTCCAGGGGAAACTCCATTATGGCAGGGAGAACGACAGCATGAGCAGAGGGTGGACATCACCTCCGCCACAGCACTGCAAACAGCAGCAGGAGGTGTGCCTAGCACTGGCAAGGGGAAGCTGGCTCTGCCCCCCAACAACACTATTCCAACAAGATTCCAAGTCCCAAACTGCCATCAGCTGGGGATCAAGCATTCAGAACACATTAAGTTTATGGGGGACACCTGAATCAGACCGTCACACAGACCAATGGAACAAAATAGAGAATCCAGAAATTAGTCCAGAGTGCTTTGGAAAAATGAAGAGAAACTATTCAGTGGAAAAAAAGACAACTTTTTCAATAAATGTTGCTGAGAACACTAAATATCCACCTGCAGAATAATCTAAGTGGATCCATATCTCTGTCCCTATACACACGTCATGTCCAAATGGATCAAAAACCTCAATCTAAAACCATAAACAAAGAAAGTGGTAGGAGAGAAAAATAGGGAGCATGGTCAAGGACACAGTCCTAGGCAAGAACTTAGTGACTCCAGTCACACAGGAAATAGCCCCAAGAACCATCATGATATTGAAAAGTTTATACAAGTCAAAGAAACCATTATCAAACCAGAAAGCCTCCACAACAGGAGAAAATCTTTCCCAGCTATACTTCAGATAGGGGGCTAATAACCAGAGTTTACAAACAACTGTGCAGATTAAACACTTAACAATTAATTTGCCAATCACCAAATGAACTAATGAAATGAACAGACAGCTTACAAAAGAAGTAACAGAAATGCAAAGCAAATACTTCAGGAAATGTTTGATATCCCTAGCCACCAGGGAAATGCAAATCAAAACAACTTTGAGATATCATCTTTCATAAAAACAGAAAACAAATGCCAGGATGTTGTGGGGAAAGAGGAACCCTCATCCACTCCTTGTAGAAGTGCAAACTAATATAGCCATTATGGAAAACAGAAAAAGTTGGAAATGAACAGTTCATATGACTCAGCTACACCACCCCTGGGCATATACCCTAAGGACTTCGTACTCTACTACATAGATACTTGCATATCCATTTAGCTATTTTAAACATAGACTGCAGCTATGTTTAAAATAGCTAAAAATTATAAACAGCCTAGAAGTCCAGTGGCAGATGAAAAATACGGTACATATACACAATGGAATTCTACTTAGCAGGACAGAAGAATGAAGATATAAAGTTTGAAAGAAAATAGATAGCTCAGGAAAGAATCATATTAGGTGAAGTGACTCAGAAAGACTTAAACGGCATGTTCTCTATAAGTGGAAATTAGCTCGTAATTACCTATAGGTATGTAGGGGGCAAATGTGAGTGAAACCTACAGATAGAACTGTAGGAAAGTGAACATACAGAGATGAGCTGGAAGAGGGATGGGCAAAAGGATACATGTGACATGTAAACAGAAGAGGGAACGTGGGGGGAGGAGATTGGGAAAAGAAGAAAAGGGGGCAGAAGGGGCATAGGAATCAACAAAAACAGATTGTATTTGAAAATGCCAAACATAAAAAATGTTAAATAAATATTGAGAATCTCCACTATTTTTTAAAATGTCTATTTAAGAGAGAGAGAGAAAGAGAAGGACAGAGAAAGAGAGGAGAGAATGGGCATGCCAGGGCCTTCTGTCAATGCAAACAAACTCCAGATGTAGACACCACTTTGTACATCTGGCTTTATGTGGGTGCTGGGGAATTGAACCCTGGTCCTTAGACTTTGAAGGCAAGGGCTTTAGCCACTTGCTATGCCATCACTCCAGCCCAGTCAATAGTTTTTTTTTTTAACTTGTTTTTTTTTAATATATATTTATTGTCCATAATGAGTTACATTATTTAGTGGGCAAACAATGCGTTGATATCCCGAATTCCTCAATTCCCCCCCTCCCCATCCCTGATCAGTTGTATATCCTCCTCCGTGGGCTGTCTGTATTAGTCCTTGTCAATAGTTTTAATGAAAACAACTTCATCTTCATTTAAAGTCTGCCTTTGGCTCCATTTGGTTCTAGTTTCACATTTTAAGGCTAGTTAAAGACATCAACTTTGCTTCTCTTTGGTATCTCTTCCGAATTTGAATAAAGATGTTAAGTTTAGCTTGGTGCACTTGGTCTGTCAGGTGACATTTCCACAGTTCCTCAACAGGCCTCAGAAGCTTCAGTTTGCAAACACAGCTCTGGTTTGCGGGCTATTCTCTATGATTGCCCTGGTTTGTAACACCTTTCTCAATATATAGCCCATGAAACTATGGAAATATTTTGACCACTGACCTCAGTAAGAAACTCACCTCTATCAAGTGAGTGAGCTGGACAGCTCATATAAGTAAATGCTTCCAACAATGATAAATGAGACAATAGTTGACATCAACTTCAGAGGGTTGTGAATACTGGAAGACAGATGGGCATATTGAACATTTTATACAATGCTGAGCCCAAAAGAGGGCTCAAAAGTTAGGCATGCCAACTTCCTCTTATTTACATATCTTGCTTCAAAGAAGGCCTCCAATTTCATGTCCACTATATCTAAGCCTCTGTTTACTCACAACAGTATCTCAAACACTTAAAATAGGTAAATCATCAAAGATACTGATTCCTGATATATTTATCTTGTCATTCAATAAAAACATGAAAAGCTTGAAGGTGATGGACAAAGCTGATGCTGATATTTACATGAGGGATGGGGAATTATGAGTGACACTTTATTCCTTTACTTTTTAAACTAATTCTATGTAGAAACCCAAGATATTGGGAAAATGATTGGGAAATTTGTGGGCAGTATATATGCATGGACATTAAAATGATGATGTTTCTTTGATTTGGAAATATTTTTAAAATACTGCCAAGTGAGACAGTTAGTAGTGGCTGGGATGTGGCTAAGTTGGTAGAGTTCCTGTCTAGCACACAAAACACCACATAAAATGGGCATACTGGAACATACCTGTAAAATCCCAGCAATGAGGAGGTGGAGATAAGAGGTTCAACAGTTCAAGGAAGGCCAGCCTGTGTCAAATAAAAAATAGTTTATAGGTTTAGTCTTTGCTGAGGTTTCCAGAAAAGGAATTCCAGAACATCTTGTTAAATCCTGGGCCTGTTTTGTGTCTACTGTTCTAGAAGAAAGACCACATCTACTTCTTACTGGGACCATGGGCTCATCTTCAGTTTCTCTGGGATGATGGAAATCCTCAAATGGTTCACTGTTATTTCTGGCAAATGCACAAAGAATGCCCTGCCCAGGCCTCGTGTAACTGATCCCACACTGAGGGGAAGGGATGGGGAGGACAAGGGAGGTCAGGAAGGAATTTAAAAAGAACAAATATGTAAGAATTCTGTGACTTTGAAATCGTCATCACAACTCTGCTCTATTCTGAAGCTCTTTCTCTACCTTGCTCTATTTTAAGCTCTTCCGTTTGGCAAAATCCCTGTTCTGGAAGTCGAGGGACTCACCCTTTATCAGAGCCTGGCAATAGCAAGATATCTGACCAAAAACACAGGTAAGAGATTTGTATTTTAATAATAAAAATTTTAGACATTTGAACAAACATATATTCAATATTTACTTAATTATATTATTTAATGCTATTGTACAAATAAGAATGGAAATAGACAAGAGCAATATAAATGAACCATCCATATCAGTTTAACCTCTAGGAAACTATCCTATTTATTTATCTGTTTATTTATTTATTTATGAAAGGAGAATGGGCACACCAGGGCCTCCTGCCATTGTAAATGAACTCCAGGGACATGCACCACTTTGTGCATCTGACTTTAAAAAGGTAATGGGAAATCAAAGCCAGGCCTTCAGGCTTTGCAAACAAGCATCTTTAACTGCTGAGCCATCTCTCCAGACCTTTTTTTTTCTATTTTATTTTACTTAATTTTATACTTCACTAGCTTACTTTTTGTTTGTTTGTGTTTAAGGCAGGGTCCTGCTATGTGGCCCATATTGGTCTCCTATTCTCCTGCTTGCTCCTCCCCAGGGCTGGGATGGATGACAGGCAGGCACGGTTCCCACCTACCCAATTTTCTCCTATCACTCACCTCAGGCTCCACAGTGTCCTTTCTAAACTTTGAATGAAAGGCCTGGGAAGATACTTAAAATTTAGCTGAAAAATTGGACAGGTTTGTGATGCCCCGATTATTTGCTAATCATAATAGCCTCTCATTTTTGGAGCAGACATATAAGCTAACAAAATGTGTCATCCTAACACATATTTCAATAAGTTAAGCTCTTGGAAGTGTAAAGAAAGATGGAAATTATATCTGATCCTAGAAAATGGGCTTTGAAGAAAAAAATCACGTTTGTGTGAAGCCTTAAAAGGGTGCCTAGAACTGAAAGTGGAACACAGGAAAGTGGGGGTGTCTTTCACCCTTTATGTCCTCCAGACCTCCTGGAGGCTCACTAAAATAGATTCTGCCCAACCTTGCTTCCTGCTGTGGTTTGAATGTTGAATGTCCCCATAGGCTCATGTGTTTGAACACTTGGTCCCCAGCTTGGGAAGGTTGTAAAGCCCTTAGAAGATGGGGCCTCGCTTTAGGAAATAGGGTACACATGAGGTCTTACAGTTCAGCCCTACTTTCTCTTTCCTCAGCTCCCTGTCTGCTGGGCTTACTACAACTTCCACTCCAGCCTCCCATGCCTTCTTTCCCAGGATGGAGTCTACTCTCTGAACCTGTAAGGCAAAACTGAACGCTTTCCTTCCATGAGTTGCCTCTGGTCGGGTGTTTGTCCACAGCAATGAGAAAGTAACCGACACATCTCTAGAGTTTCATTCAGGAGGCCTGAGGAGGACCCCCCCAAGCATTAGCATTCTGGAAAATTTCCAAGAGAGGCAAAATCACTGAGCTAGAACATTCTGGTAGTAGAGAAAAGGGCATGAGAAAAGGAAATAAATTTCAGATTGTCAGAAAAGAGAAGGGAAAAGAATCACAGAAAAATAGGTTGGATCTAAAGCGTCAGTGCTTATTTTATTTTTTATTTTATTTATTTATTTTAAGTATTTAGTTTTTTCTCTAGAAGGCTAGCATAACAAGACACAAGTTTGGGAGATTTATTCTTTTTGTACCCTGTACTTGGTTGGCATGAGTTCAGGAACATGCATCACAGGTCACTAAAATAGTCAGGAGGGCATCCAAAAGGAAAGGGAAGGAAAAATATACGAGGAAATATATGAGAGTCAAATCATCTTGAGACCAGAAGCTAAGTGTTAGCACCAGGAGGGAGGGCAAGACGTCCTCAGCGTGGATGTGTTTAGTTGTTCTCAGGGCGTCATGGTCAGCTGCTATTTCTTCTTATGATTTTAAAACTCGCCTACAGCCCCCTCTTTACTGTCAGTCTTTCCCAATCAACCGCAGGTGCCAGGCAGGCAATAGCTGCTCCTGGTGGGGTCAACTCACACGGAAAGTGATTGTAGAAGGAAAAAGAGTTGGTTCAAGATCTGGTGTCCTGACTTAATTGTGGGATCTGTTGAAGTAGAATCCTCCAAGACATATGCACAGGGAAGCTCAGCGCATGGGCCTGCAGTTCAGAACTAAAAATACAGAATGAGAAGGTTTATCTTCCTAAGAGGGATGGCTGAAGGGAGATGCAGAAGTCCAGGCAGGGCTGCAGAAGAGTGAAAGCATACCACAGAGTTCTGAGGGATGCTTCCTGCTCATTAGGAAGAATCAACCTTTGGGTATCACACTTGAAAATTATAGCTCACCTACAGAGGAACTTGCAACCACTTTTTTTTCTCTTTGAACAGCTTCATTGAGATAAATTACAAAGGAGTCATCCATTGCCAGCATACAGTTTCCTTTGGGAAATTTTACAGTTGTATGAAACAGTCCATTGAAGGATAATTCTATACTAAATCATTTCAAATTTACATCAGTTTAAAATATTTAGAAATATTCCTGATAAAAATTATCTACAAAATAAAAATATTTTCTTTTATAAAACAGTTTAGTAGAATGTATGCATTATTTTTTTGGAATGCTGTTTACATTAGCATAAAATTAGAAAAAAAACCTGGTGAATTGAAGCTGCTTAGGTAAATTGTGGCATATCTGCTGAAGAACCCATGTAGCTGAAAAGTAGTAAGCATGCCTTGTAGGTATTTATGAGGAACAATCTCTAGTGTATGTGGGCTTCAGGGGAATATCTAGCAGAACGCATATTCTCACTTGTTCGTATTTTCATGCATGGCTGACAAGCTGATCAAAGTGATGAGTAAATAAGATGGGTAGGGGAAGGAACAAATCTAGGTGGAAGGAAGGTTGCCTTCACTGGACACTGTCAAGCAAGCAACAAATCCCCTATAGAGATCTCTGTTCTTGGCATGCAGGCAACAGATCCTCTTTGAAAAAAGGAATTTAGCTGGGCATGGTGGTGTGAGTTCAAGGCCACCCTGAGACTACACAGTGAATTCCAGGTCAGCCTGGACTAAAGTGAGACCCTACCTTGAAAAACCAAAACAAAACAAAAGGAATTTAATCACGAGGCTCAGGTATTTTATGCAGAAGTTTAGCAAAGCAAAGCTTGGTTCAAGACAGATTAGGGGCTGGAGAGAAGGCTCAGTGGTTAAAGTACTTGTCTTTGAAACCTAACAACCCAGGTTCAATTTCTCAGTACCCACGTAAAGTCAGATGCACAAAGTGGTACATACATCTGGAGTTGGTTTGCAGTGAATAGAGGCCCTGTCGCACCCATTCTGTGTCTGTCTTTCTTCTATCTCTCAAATGAATAAATATAAAAAATTTTAAAAAGTAAAGGACTGGAGAGATGGCTCAGAGCTTGTCTGCAAAGCCTAATAACCAGGGTTAGATTCCCCAGTACCCATGTAAAGCCAGGTGCACAAAGTGGCACATACATTTGGAGTTTATTTGCAGTGACTAGAAGCCCGGGTGTGCCCATTCTGTCTCTCTTCTATATCTTTCTGCTTGCAAATAAATAAAAATATTTTTAAGTGAAAATAAAAAGCCAGGGGTGGTGATGCATGCCCTTAATCCCAGCACTCAAGAAGCAGAGGTAGGAGGATCACGGTAAATTCAAGGCCAATCTGAAACTACAGAGTGAGATCCAGGTCAGCCTGGGCAAGAATGAGACCCTACTTTGAAAAAAAAAAGACCAATTGAAGTGGGCTGTTCCATAGGAGGTGGAGAGAGGGGGGTGTGGAGGGGTAACAACCCAGTGGGCCCTGAAATATAAATTTCAAAGATGTTTTATGAATAGTTATGAAGTGGGTGGCAAATTCATGGGGCAAAGTATGGCTTTTACCCTCCCAAACCATGGAGACTAGATTTTCCTTTAAGAGTATTTCTTCCATGATCTTCCAAAACCTATAAAATGGATCAAAGCCATAGAATAAGTGATATAATCTTTTGAGATTGCAGGCTTTGCATTAGTGCACGAGTGTGGAAAATACCTCAGTGCCTTAGCTTTTGATATAACAGGAATGCTCACAAAGGGGCATTCTGACCATGAGGAGAGACAGCTACCAAGATGCAGCTGCAGTTTTCCAGGGTTCTGTATCAGTTACTTTCTTATTACCAGGACACACACACACCAAAAAAAAAAAAAAAAAAAAAAAAGAAAGAAAGAAAGAAAGAAAGCTGAGCAAAAGCAACTTAGGGAAGGAAAGAGTTTATTTTGGCTCCCAGCTCTGAGGGTAGAGTCCATCATGGCATGAACACATGGCAGGAGCAGGAAGCTACATCTCATCACCTCAGCAGGGAGGAAGTACAGACAACAGGCACCACCATCTGGGATTTAAGTATACAAACGATTGAGCCTATAAGAGGCATTTTATAGTCAAGCTACCAGTTACTTTATATTCCTCTTTGAAGACTCTCGAGGTCACATGATTAATCTCATGGCTGTCAGTTAAGACATTTTGGTGTCTTAAGGTTAAGACCATCTATTATTTTTAAAACAGGCAAAGTTTTTAAATAACTTTTTATTAACAATTTTCACACACACACACACACACACACACACACACACATATATATATATATTGATTTCATCCCCTCCCATGTCCTTCTCTTCTTCCCCCACCCCCATTCCCTTTCACTGAGCCCTTTCTGCCTTTTCAACTAGTTCCTCTTCTGTTTTGATGTATTTTTTCCTTCATTTTTTTCTTCTATTTCTTCTTTCCTTCCTTCCTCCCCCTCCCTGTTTCTTTCTTTCTTTTTATTAAAGAATGATGAGCCCAGTATTGTTCAGGTCTTGTGCAGATAACACCAGCTACTGTGAGGTCATGGTTTAGGGCTTTATAAAACCTTGTTAGGCTGTGCAAACAGGAACAGAGCTTGGTTATCTTCTAAGACTCCTCTCGCAGGTGCACCATTAATATTTTTCTTCTACTTAACAGCTTTATGAACATATGAATACACTGCCTATTTAATACAGCACGTTAAATTGACCATATTAATAAATATAAAATCACCTCTTTTTGTTCAACAGATTTGGCTGGAAAAACAGAACTAGAACAATGTCAAATTGATGCTATTGTGGATACGCTGGACGATTTCATGTCACTTTTTCCCTGGGCAGAGAAAAAACAAGATGTGAAAGTAATGTATCCATTGACTTCTATTGCTATTGACCATTTATCACTTGCCAGAAATTGTATCAGGTGGCTGTAAAGAGTATAAATGAGAAGCTTTACACTTTACTACAGAGATACTGGTTCACCCATCTCCATTGCTGCCATAGTCACAGTAACTAGGAAATGGAGTCAGCTTAGATATCCATCAACTGATGAGGGGAAAATGAGTAAGTGCTACATACAAACAATGGAGTTTTATTCAGTTGTAAAAAAATATTTGTAGGAAAATGGATATTCTAACACCTATTTTCAATATTTTCCTGGAGTGTTCTGCCCTAGAGGCCACTTTGATCTTTTGTGGGTGTCTGCAGAGCTAACTTCATTGGGCTTCCCTTCATTGCCACCCCTATGATGCCTTTTTCTGGGTTTTAAGTCCTGTTTCTGAGGTGTTATCCCTTTTCTTGTGTATTCTTCCACTGTTCATTTCAAGCATGCCCCTCTGAACCCAAAGGGTTACGGAAAGCTTGCTGACAGGAGACATGATGATATCAGGATGTGTGGGCATATCCATCTGTGAGTCACTGGTGCAGCGGGGTGTGGTTCCTCTGTACACTTGGTGCAGTGATCACCCTGGGATATTTGCTGTTGTCCTGAATGCTTCTTTTGCCCTTTCCTGGGCTCATCCTCCTGATTTCTGTCTTAGTTTGGAGGAATGATCCTCCAGTAGCTTACTGATCATAAGAAATCAAAGTTTCATGCTTTACTAGACTGCAATTTTTTTAAAGAAACATTTTTATTTATTTGCATGCAGAGAGAGGGGGTAAGAGGTCCTGGTATGCAAATATTCCCTCATTCTCTTAAATAAATGAAAAAAGGTTTTTTAAAATATGCTTCATCAGTACGGATGAAAATAGTGTGTACCACTTACCTCTAAAACTAGTTTCGCAGAACATAGGAACCCAGGTTCATGAATGAATTACATGAATGAGGATCTTGTTGCAGAACCACTGCCAATGGCTATAAGCTGTGTAATTAACAAGTAGGATCTGCCAGAGACACAGGAGACCACTTCAGAGTTTGGCTCAGACTCTCTGCAGTGGGTTCAGGTGCTGCCACCATGTGGTCAGACAGTATTTTCAAAATCAAAATATCGTACTTAAAATGGACTGTCAAAATACTCTTTTTGTGAGTAAAGGGACAAGACATGGTATTGCTATGTTCTCAGGCTGGCCTGGAACTTTTTGTGTAGCCCAGGCTGGTCTCAATTTGAAATTTTCCTTTCTTAGCCTCCCAAGTGCTAGGATTACAGGTGTACGACACCCTGCTTGTCAATGAAAACATTACCATCTGTACCTTTGTCCATAATGAGTTACACAGTTTAGTGGGTCAACAATGAGTTGTTACCTCCAATTCCTCATTGCCCCCCTTCCCCATCCCCAGTCAGCTGGATATCCTCCTCCGTGGGCCATCTGTATCAGTCTTTGTGGTAGGGGACCATACCATCTGTACTTCTAAATATGCGTTAGGCATACAGTAATTACAGAGGTTTATAGATCAATTGCTAAAATTCCATTCTCATTTTTAAGTAATTAAAAGCAAAATATGTCCCTGGACGTTGATCCCCATGATAATTCTTGAACAGGTCATGAGTATTAAATGAGGTTTCCAATTGATCTCCAGTGGAGGTGATGGAAGATGAACACACCAAGGGAATTCTGTTGTTCTAAGTTCAGTACTAAATGGCACTGGTAGTGAGGTTTTAAAAACCATAGACCATTCGCTCTATCGTCTGTCTGTCTGTCTATCATCTATCTATCTATCTATCTGTATCTTGCTCAAATAAATAAATTTTTTTAAAGTTTTGAGATGGCTCAGCAATTAAAGGCTTTTGCTTGCAAAGCCTGATGGTCTATGTTTGATTCCCCAGTATCCACCTGAAGTTAGATGCACAAAGTGGTGCATGCATCTGGTGTTTATTTGCTGTAACAGGAGGCCCTAGCATACATATTTTCTCTCTCTATCTCATAAAAAATATTTTTAAACAGAGAAAATATTTGTGAAAATAACACAGCCATAACTACTAAGAGTGAAAAACCTTGCCCACAGGTTTCTAGAAGAGGAAATAGGAAACTTCCGAATCCATGAAGTATAATAATGGAAGCATGTTTCAAAATATACATCTGGGGCTTGGGATATAGCTGAGTGGTAGGGTGCTTACCTACTATACCCTAGTTTCAATATCCAGAACTGAAAAAAATAAGCACACACACACACAGAAAGGATATGATTAAATTTTTCTTTATATTTTGGTGACAGTTCTTTAAAGAGTCCTAAGTAATAATGACTATGCTGTGTACTAATTTCACTAGATGCAAATAACTTGCCAAACTATACAGAGAATCTGAGCTCAAGAAGCCACTAGTGCAGATATTATAAGATTATTATTTGCACTGCATGCACACACATAGAACACACACTAGAACAGAAAGCAGACAGCGCTTTGTGGGAAGCTGTCCAAAAGCACATCCTGTTCATTCATCTTTCTCCTGGAAGTAGCTATTAAGAAGAGCCAAAATAGCCACTATCTGTCTCACAGCTGCAGAGCTAAAATGGGACAAATGCCTGTTGGCCATCACCTCGCAGATCCTGTGTGCACAGCAGCAGAGGAATAAAGGACATGTGGTATTTATACTTAGTAGACTTGTTTACAGCTAAAAAAAAATGAAGCTATGTCATTTCCAGGAAAATGCATGTAACTGCAGGTAATCATATTAAACAAATTAAGCCAGTTTCAGAAAATATTGTATTTTCGCTGTCACTTATGGCTTCTAGATTTTATAGATACATACAATCATGAATTTATATATGATATAAAAGTAGAAGTGAAACTCAAGACAGATCACTTCCACCACATCTGCAGGACCCCAGGAGTCATTGAAGAGGAAGCCACGTCAAGAGTGATGGTCTCACTGCTAGCTTGAAAACCAGTTCCAGAGAGATGTTGACAGACACTGTGGTTACTCATATCTCATCAAAACAAGAATCTAGAGGCTACAGAGAATCCAATACTAAATCAGATTTCTAACATGCCAGCCAAGGCTTAGGGAGGGCAAAGGTGTAAGAGCCACAGGGTTGGTGGGATTTCCCTGAGGCTCTGTCTCCCCTCCCCACAGAGACTGACCTAGGGCCCTTGGTGGAATGGGGGAGGGGAAAAGGGATAGGAACATTTAAAAAAATAAAATTTAATTTAAAAAACAAGTGAAACTGTCTAGGGGGACAAAGAACTAATGGGAGGGAGAGGTGAGAGTGAGGAGAGTGCACAGCATGCAGTGAGGGGAGTTTATTCAACATACTACATGTACTCATACAAAAATATCTTCATGAAACGCAGTACCATGTACAACAAATATACACCATGAAAAATATGAGAATAAGTGACGAGTCGTTAAAAAAGACTACTTGGTGAAACAGCTAGCCATTGTAGATAATGAACCTATAAAAACTAGTGAGAAAATGTTAAGATATTCAATGGCTAAAATCTATAGAGAACGAGACCTGAGTCACCGTGATGATGTAAGTGTGAAACACACACACACACACACACACACACACACACACACACACACACACACACACACACAGAGCTACTTTCATGCTTTCTGAATTCTGGTGGGAGAAAAGATGTGAATCTGCTTCCTGTTCAAATCTTAGTATTTTTTTTTATTCTTATTATTGATAAAGTGATGTTTTCTCCCTTGCAGGATCAGGTGTTCAGTGAGCTGCTCACACATCATGCCCCCCATCTTTTGCAAGACTTGGATACATACTTAGGGGACAAAGAGTGGTTTATTGGAAACTCTGTGAGTATGCCTTACATGTTGAAAAATAACAGTAATGACAGTAATTATATTTAAATTTAAACTAAAAACCTACTGAAACAAAGAGTTATTCTATCCAGGTATGGAATTACACCTGAAATCCTAACCCCTGGGAGGTAGAGGCAGTGAGGGGGAATATAGCAGAGAAAAGAAAAAAAAGCTAAAATTCTGTACACTTTTTTTTTTTTTTTTTTTTTTTTACTAAATGTGACTTTGGGGTCATGGAATTTTATATAACTAGGTGACAATTTTAAAAAGATATTGTGAAAATCAAAAGAAAGTAATGAACCTGTGTCCAACGGATGCATGGACTACATATAATATTGTACTATAAATATTATTTATTTGCAAGGAATGAGAGATAGAGAGGGAGGGAGAGAGAATGGACATGCCAGGGTCATGGCAATTGAACTCCAGATGCATGGACCACTTTCTATATCAGGCTTTACGTGGAAACTGGGGAATCGAATCTGGGCCATCAGGCTTTGTAAACAATCATCTTTAACCACTGAGCCATCTCTCCAACCCATTATTGTACACTTTTTAAATATTATACTCAATAACAAAGAAATAGAAATAAGAAATAACCATATTTGTAAAGCAGAATAATCTGTCTAAATCAGAATAATCTCAAAACAGAATTCCTAAGACAACAACAAATCATGCCAGTTTTAGCGATGCTATTGGTTGCTATGGGCACTCTTGGCATTATTGGGTATTATTATTTCATACTGGGAGCACAGAAATAAGAAATTGTGTAATGTTAGTAAAAGCTGGGATCATTAGTGCAGGAGAAACGGAGGGAGAGACAAACCAGATGTCCTGAAAATCCCTCATAGCCAGATTTGAACTTGAGCTTTTGAAACACACCACCACTTACATGTAGACTTTCCTCGAATCATCCTGACTAGTGCTGTGGTTGGTGGAGCTTTCAAAACAATCATGTAAGGCTGTTCTCATTTTAGGTAAGCAAACAGAGTACCTTGTCATAATAAAAGCCAATAAATAAGCTAGACAAGTGGAGTTTGTATCAAAAGAACTTAGATGTCAGTTCAAAGGCCTTCCATCAGCTGAAGACAGACAATTCAATCTTCAGTAAGAACATTACCAGTGCATTTGAACAAATCACCATGAGGACAAATGTGTTGACAGCCACCACCAATCCAACACCCCAAGAAACCCCCAAGCAGACAAATTTTCATTGCTTACTTTTAGAAGATAGTATGGATATATTTTGAAAATCATTAAGAGTGGGAAAGTTTTGAAATGAAGCATTCATCCTGCTTTTCCTATAAAAATTATGAGACAAAATTATTCTTCATAAAAGTATTCTAGCCGGGCATGGTGGCGCACGCCTTTAATCCCAGCACTCGGGAGGCAGAGGTAGGAGGATTGCCTTGAGTTAAAGGCCACCCTGAGACTACAGAGTGAATTCCAGGTCAGCCTGGACTAGAGCAAGACCCTACCTTGAAAAACCAAATAAATATATACATATATATTCTAGTTGATAAATAAAGGATTAAAATAAATCATCACCACTTTACAATCTCTGAAGAACTAATAGGCCTAGCCAGTGACCCTCAGCAAGTACTCATAGCACAGAGTAAAAAGTGACAGCCACACTTCAGGACTGGCAGTAGAAACGGGAACACATCACTTACAGGTGACCTCAGTGCTATGGTAGGTGTTCTTGTGTAAGGACAGTGTCAGGTAACACTGACCATCTGCCTTGTTCCCACCTTTTGTGAGGGAGGTAGACCTGTGACACCTTTATTCCCAGCTTTCCACACCTCTTACCCTAACTTCTTCCCATGTTTCCTGACATGCGCCTTTCCCTACCATGTTTTCTGAGTATCTCTAAGAACTAATAGTTTTTCTTTTTAAAATTCCTTTGGGATACAGACATGGTGGTACACACCTTTAATCTCAGCACTCTGAAGGCAGAGGTAGGAGGATCACTTTGAGTTCGAGTCCAGCCTTGGACTACAGAGTTCCAGGGCATGTGGGCTAGAGACCCTACCTCAAAAATAAAAAAATAAAACTTCCTTCTTTGGAAACAGTCTCCAGCCTCTAAGCACTGTGTGTGTTTTGCACAGAGCTCCAAACATACAGATTTGTTCCTCAACACAAATTACCGCCACCCCCCAGTCACTGAGTACCTACATCCTTTTACGTCATTCAACCCTTGTTGGTCAGTACATCATAAAAATTTCCGTTTTTTTATTTGGGCTTTCAATGTAGCTCAGGCTGACATGGATGTCACTCTGTAATCCCAGGCTGGCCTTGAACTCAGATACCCTATCACCGCTGCCTCCCAAGTGCACTTCATTTTTTATTCATCACTTGAAATGTGGCGCAGTGCAATGTGCAAGGGCCTGCATCAACCCACAGCCCAGACCTGAATTAGTAAGTAAATAAACACTCCGGAGACGCTGCATCAGAGTTGGCATTGTGTCCAAGCTTGTGCTCTGTCCAGCACCTAGTCAAGTGTGGAGCACACAGCAGATGCTTGATAAATATTTCTTGGCTGAAGTGTAAATCTGCTAAGCAATAGCATCTCTGCAGTGATTTGATTCAGGTGTCCCCCATAAACTTAACACAGATCAAATTCTGGTCCTGAAGGGAAAATGCCCAACTGAACAAAGGCAAGACTGGCTGTCATCTCCCGCAGTTAATAACCAACCTCAGCATCCCTTAATGATCAGATAACCACATATTCTCCTAATATATGGAGTATTTTACTACAAATATTAGTCAAGAAATGACTTGTGCCTGTTTTATTGATAGCTTAAATCATAAGGAACAAGGAAAACAGCACAGCAAATTAGTCACACACATCCTGAAGGAGAGACATCCACATGAGTAATGTGGACTCCTCAATCACTTCAGGACATGAAGGAAAGGGCATATAAATCCTCAACTGTGACAGCTTGAGGACATAGCAGGGTGAAATATGCCTACGTGGAATTCAACCTTGTCCTGTAAAGAACATGCTTGGACATGGATAGATTAGGTCAGATGAAGATGTGACATGACAGGAACAGACTGGACCAGGTTTCAAAATAGTATATGTGCCTTTACATTGCATGCCACTAAAAATGCTTCTATCTATCTGCACAGAAAAATACTTTACACATGAAGGCATTGACCGTACTAACCTCTGAGAACCCTTGTGGTATGCAACTATGATGCTACTTGTCATTTTTAAATTCTTATCATATACAAATTCAGTGTTTACCCTGACAAAAAATTGTTTTGATGGGCTGGAGAGTTGGCTCAGCGGTTAAGGCACTTGCTTCCAGTGCCTAAGGCCCTAGGTTCAATTCCCCAGGACCCACATAGGCCAGACCCACAAGTTGGTGGCCCTGGTGCATTCTCTCTCTCTCTCTCTCTCTCTCTCTCTCTCTCTCTCTCTCTCTCTCTCTCTCTCTCAATCTCTCTCTCTCTGTCTCTCTGCTTAAAAATGAATAAATAAAATATTTAAAAAAAATTGTTTTGAAATTAAGAATTTACCTTTTACATTGAGAAACCAAGCTTAATATTGAAATGCGCTTTTGTTTTAGATTTTTTGCCTTTTATGTTCAAAAGCAAATCGTTTTTTGGCTTCCTTTAACTAGGTAACTTGGGCAGATTTCTATTGGGATATTTGCAGTACCACACTTTTGGTCTTAAAGCCTGACTTGCTGGACATCCATCCCAGGCTGGAGACATTACGGAAGAAAGTCCAAGAACTTCCTGCCATTGCTGGATGGATACAAAGGAGACCCCAAACCAAACTGTAGCAACTACAGGCTTTGCTAGTCCCAGCCATCTCTCTTTATATGGTAAGACAGCTTTATCCACCTGCCATAAAGCCCACACTTAGCCCACCTCTTCAGTATCATTTCTATCCCACCCTCCAAGCCTCAGGACCATTGAGGAAGAGGAGGTGGAAGGAATATAAGAAAGTGCTTTGAAATGCTGTTCTCCAGACACAAAGTGGTTGTGGCACTCATGATCCCACAGTGGCTGATGCAACCTACCCGAGACCTGCATAAATGGAAGGGAAAATGATGACATCAAAGTAAAAACGAGACTAGTTAGAAAGAAGAGATTCGGAAGAGGGGGACTTGGGAGGATGAAAAGAGAGGGTGGTGGGAGGGATTACGATCATGGCATATTGTCTACATGTATGGAAGCTGTCAACAAAAATAAAAAAAATTAATCACAAAGGAATTTGGTTTTGGTTTTTAGTGTTTTTCAGAATATCTTTCCAATTTTTAAAAATTAGTTGCAAGCAGAGAAGGAGAAGAGAGACAGATACAGAGAGAATGAACACACCAGGACCTCTAGCTGCTGCCGACACTCTAGATGCATGCACCACTTTGTGCACCTGGCTTTATGTGGGTACTGGGGACTTAAACCTTGGTCATAAGGCTTTGCAGGCAAGCTCCTTAACCACTGATCCATTTCTCCTACTTTTCACTTTTTATAACTGCAGAAAAAGTCTGAAATACTATTAGACTTTGCTCAAGTATCAACATGCATGAATGCTTTACTTAAATGATACAAATTTCACCTCCATCAGGCTTGTGTGTCAATTAAAACATGAGTAATCAGTTGAAATAACCAATTGGCTGTTAGCTCTGCAATATACAACCACTACATTAATGACTGCTGCACACAAAGACCAATGAGCATGCACATTAGTGACTGGACATGGCACATCTGTGATCAGACACAGCCAAGTGTGTACTTGTATTTCCTGCTTCCCTCCTGACAGCACTCATCTGATATTTCACAAGAACAGGCAATAAAGAGGGAACTCATGAAGAGGGCTACAGAAGAGCTGCCCCCAGGTCAAGAGGCAGCCAGAGTAGCTCAGGGATGACATGCCCCAGGTACAGTGACACTGTGCAACAAAATAAAATAAACAGTGAGAGGTATTTATATTACTCACAATTTAAATATAAATTATAACCACAGGTTCTGTAAGGAAATACTTACATGCAGATCATCTTTTTCCATGGAAGGACAACATACTCCTTTATCCCATACTGAGAATGCATTCTGTACTGAAATGTCTCTTTGCATAGAGGTGTGGGAAAGGGAGGTGAATCAAAACAACAAAAGTGAAATTTTGTCTTATAATTAGGGAAAAAAATACAGCTTTGGAAGAAGGGTTAAGAGAATCAGTTTCAAGGAATGTTAAAATTTTCACACAAGTGGAGACCAAATGCGAACACCAGTAATGCATGCATCCATATAAATATTATTGACTAAAAGCTACCAGCATGAAGGTCCAAAAAAGCTGTGAAAACATATAAGACAAACTTTCTATACATGTACAATTTGTGCCACCCTCCTAAAAAAGTCTCTATACTTTGTGAACATATTAACAATTGTGGCTTTATCCAATCAACGAATGAACTGCAGTGTTTACTGACATCACCCCAATGGAGGGACAAATGAGGATACATCCCCTAATAACCCAGAATTTACTGATATTAAGAACATAAGATCTCATTTACGCTCAATACTATGTATCCTTAAGGGGAAGGGAATAAGGGTTAGAAGCTATTACAAATATAACTTAACAACCACAAATATTTTTATTAAGCCCGAGACATAGTAAGAGTATAACAGGGGGAAATCCAATCACATTTCATTAGAAAGGATGAGGTATAATTAACAACCACAGCAAAAGGAAGGCCTACTGTCAAAGACACATTAACACAGGAAGGTTGAAGAAATCCATTTCTGAGTTTAGAAGTTAAGATTTCTAGCCACTGGACTATGAGATTTGGGTGATGCAGGAGGTAGCATTAACATTTGAAGATTCCTTTTAGCCCTGTAATGCTGAAACATAATCAGAATATTCGGTATACCTTCATGATGAAGTCTGAGCCATGAGTTTCCAGATGCATTGTAAGAGCATCTCCACCTTCCAAAGTAAAAGGATTTACCCAGCATCTGAACAAGTTAGGACGTCTTGAAAAGTATGATCTCCGATAATTAACAAATCTTTCATTTATAAATAAGTTTATTATTAATGATATTTACATAATAAAAAGAAAAACACATGAAATTCACAAGTTATACAACGAAACTGGTGTATAATAGAAACAGCAATATAGACTGACAGGCAAAAAGTTAAAGAAATATTTTTTAAAGAGTGAGATATCAAATAGACAACTTTATTTCTAAATTTCACTGTCACCCATACAGAGTTGGAATTAACAATGCTTCTCTCTTCAGGCCGTCATGTATTGGAAATTCTGAGAACTAGCAAGTTCTATTTTAATGAGAGTTTAAAGGCAATGACTATTTCCATGCAGTACTTAAGGCTGCCTTAATATAAAGTCATATCCACTCTGCTCAGAAGTGAAGTGGTTTTAGGTTAATCTGTTCTACCAAACTAGGAAATGGCACCCACATTTTACTGATCTGTGGAGATATGGCAGCAAGAAATGTGTTAGAGAGAACTAGAGTGTTCGTGACTGGGCAACAGCTTTGAGAGAAGCAAATTCCGGGGGAGAAAGCAAAGGAAACATGCACAGGAATAGACAGAATAAGTACAGCGAGTGCAGTTGGAACATGAACAGAAGGAATGAACCTGTGGAGCACACTAGGAGCTTCTGCAGTTACCGCTCACTGGAAAATAACTTCGTGCCTAGCCAAGCACATTTGTTTTAACAGAAGTAGGAAGAGGACCTGGGGATGGTATTAGATGAAATGCCACCTTTAGATTCAGATTGAGTTCTTACCGACATTGGTGAACATCTGCTTCAAATAGCAAGAAAATGAAGCTATATAACCTATACTGCTGCATTCTTTAAAAATCATAAAAAAAAATCCTTCAAACAAGACAAGCAAAAACAAAACATAAGCATCATCAAATAAGGCACATGTAAAAATCTACACACATTATCCAGTGAAAGACAATATATATATATATATATATTTGGAGGTAGAAATAATTACAAAAATACTGACATTTCTAAAGCATTAGCATATTACAAACAATCACCAACTAATCCCCATTCAGAAAACTCTTTGTAAAATGATTATTTAACAACTCCAGGACTACGTATTTGTGGCTTTTTAAGAAATTTCTTGTGAACATCTGGAGAATCCAGTTAGTGGCAAACAAGTTGTCCATACTATGAGAAATGCAATATGGAAATTATAAAAAGTTACAATTGTTCATAAACCCATGGTCATCATATGTAAATGTCCTTGAGTGCACCAAGTTAGGAATCTGTATTCTTACTTCACAGGCCCATTGACGTCTTTAGTAACGTGGCTATATCTGCTGGCATCGTCCCTTCATCACCTGCAGGTCAGAAAGTTGCATTAAACGTTTTATAGAATTAGCTTAATTACAAGATATATTTTCTATCTTAACTTTTCTTTGGTGACTTCCAAATTATATCCAATTCCCAGTTTGCTTCAGCATTATCTCATTAAAAATCCTCCCTAGTCCCTACAATAAGTGAGGGCTGTTTCCTCTGTTCACATTGCCAACACAATAATCTAAAGTTGGTCTCCAGTTTGTTACAGATGTATAGACTCACAAAACCAGTCTGTATCTCACATAGCATGTGGCAGGCACTTTCTTCTCACATGTGCTACATACAAAAAACACATGATGCACCAAACTGATTGAGGAGGGGGGATAAAGCCCTTCTATCTCAACCAAACTAAAAACTTTATTTATGCTCTTATTATTACATTAAAAGGTCAGAAACAACTATAAAGCATTTAGTCAATAGGGAGAAAGAAGTATGACAGTTTATGACAATATCTAACTTACACAGATCAACAAAACTGAAAATTATGACCAACAAAATATTGAGCACATGAAATGGTACCTAGATACATGAGTCACTCAGAATATCTTTAGATGGGAAAGCACAAGATGTCAGAAGTTCAGAGAACTCAGCATTTGTTTGTTTTCTGAGACAGGGTCTCATTTTATACACCAGGCTGGCATGGAAAACTATGTAACTCAGACTGGCCTCAAATTTTTCACAACTCTTCTGCCTTGGCTTGCTTAATTAATTGGTCCTCTTAGACCCCCCCCCCCGACCCCCTGCCACAGTCAAAATTTGTAGGAGTCCTTTTGTTATTATTCCCTTCTCAGTAAAAGACACAAATGCACAGAAACACAAAATTCAATGACAGCCTCCTTCCCAGCTTATTCGCAGACCTGAAAAGATCCCACTTGTCCTAAGTTCCATGAGACCAGGGGGAGAGGTGAAGAGAATGAAGAGATAAAGGAAGAGTGAAGTTATTTAACATCTTCTATACTACACACATAGAACATAGCATATCATGTGAAATGTGAACTTCGATAGGATCCTGACTAAAGAAAATGCCTATAAAAGAAAGTAACTGATAAAATATGAAAATTGTTCATTTTCTTGCATGAAAAGTGGTATTGCAGCAACTTACAAGATTTTTAGCTGAAACCCCAAGAAGAAACTGCCATTACAACTGATTTTCAATGATTCCCAGGGAAGGAAAGGTGAATACACACTATAAACATTTTTCATGTTTATAATATGATGCCTACAAATATCCAGATTCATGGATGTTATCATTGATAATATTCATTCATAATAGGCTCCACATTTTTTGTGTCTATACATTTCATAATTTTTTTATTTTTAATATATATATATATATACATATATATATATATAGTCCATAATGAATTACATTATTTAGTGGGCAAACAATGAGTTGTTATCCCCAATTCCCCAATGCCCCCCTCCCAATCCCCAATCAGCTGGATACCCTCCTCCGCGGGCTGTCTGGATCAGTCCCTGTGGCAGGGGACCCTGGATAGCCTAGTACTCAGCCCGGTCCTCCTGGCCCAATTGTGTTGTTACTGAGGGGTGCCATGCCTCTGGATAATCTCCCCCACCACGGCTCTCACAATCTTTCCTCCCCATCTTCCGCTCAGTTCCCTGAGTCGTGGTTATAATATGCTCCACATTTAAAGTCCAATAATTTCCTTGTTTTCAAAAAGAAAAGTCCCACATCTTTTTTGTAAAGCAGTGATTCACTAGATAGCATGTGGCAGAATCAACTGAAGACTTATTGAATCAGACTGAGTACTAGCCCCACAGTTTCTTTTTTTTTTTTTTTTTTTTTTTGGTTTTTCGAGGTAGGGTCTCATTCTAGCCCAGGCTGACCTGGCATTCACTCTGTAGTCTCAGGGTGGCCTTGAACTCTCGGTGATCTTCCTACCTCTGCCTCCCGAATGCTGGGATTAAAGGCGTGCACCACCACACCCGGCAAGCCCCACAGTTTCTGAGAAGTGTGATACAGGACTTGGAAAATTACATTTTAATGCGACAAGACTGGAGAGATGGTTCAACAGATAAAGGCCGTTGCTTTTAAAACCTATAGCCCTGGGTTTGATTCCCCTATACCCAAATAAAGTCAGATGCACAAAATGGGGCATACATCTGGAGTTTGGCTGCAGCGACAAGAGGCCCTGGTGTACCATTTATTCTTTCTCTCTGCTTGCAAATAAATTAAAAATTAAAATAATACCTAAATAAATTAGGCAAGTTCTCAAGGGATACAGCTTCTGCTGTGATTCTAGGGCTGCACATTTTGAAACATTAAGTTCTAGAAACACACAGAATCTCAAAAGCATGTTAGAGGAACTGTGCTTAACCCTTTACAGCTTTCCAGAATAGTTATGCAGACTGGCAAAATAGAGCACATGCACATTCTATTATAAATGCATCATTTATTCATTGAGAAAAAGAGCTTTATTATGAAAGGAAGGGAACACATGTATTCTCACCAGATCAGTGTCAAATTCTTTTAAATAAAACACAGGGTACAGCTAAAGACAAAATTACTATGGTTAAGACAATAAAATAAAGATTGCATTGTACCCTTAAGTTTATTTGGCAAAAATAAAACACCCACTAGGAAAAAACATGGCAGAGAAAAATGGAGCTGTACTGACAAGCAGGACAAGTGCCTGAGTAAGAGAACACCATGCCCTCCCACACTTGCTCTCAGCTCTGAAAATGCATTCAACCCACCTCTCCTCACTCATCATTCAAGAGATTAGAGAATGTCCCTGTTAGAAAAGACTTGCAGTCAAAGGCAGCTGGGAGGCTGACAACTAGCTAGATGTCTGAGTAACTACTACTGTAGTTCTACTTGGGAAAGTACTGGTATGATAACATCCATGAATCTGGATGATTGTAGGCATCATTGAAAGGAAATTTAATTGCTGTGCTGTTATAAAAGCAGCCCTAAAAACTAATCAGGAAAAAACATTGTTCAACTAGAATCTACCTTATATTCAGCTCTACTGTATTTGCTGGAAATGACATGTGGCCATGTCCATACAAGCCCTAGCAGCTGCTCGAGTTGGTTCACCCTAGAGAATCTTGCTCTTAAGGTCTCACTAGAGCTTTTACTAATGTCCACCTCCCCACACTCCCAGAACACCCTGAAATAAATGTGATACAATAAGGACACGTATTAACCTGATCATACATATATTTTATATTCCTCTAAACAGATTAAAATGTAATGATTTCTCTATAATAGAATGCCTACCAAAATACTGAGACAGAGTAAATATCAATGGAAGTTTGCTGCACTAAAATGAACAATTACCAATATCAAGAATACCCGCATTTATTAGAATAAAAAACTGTATATTTCCAATTAAGTTTAACATTAAATAAAAAAGACAAGATACAAAAGAGTGCAAGTTAACTGAGGTAAAAAGGAATAATGTATACACATTTAATTCTCCAGGCTATATGTATTAAATAGTTCGTCAGTCACATACATTCAAGGCTAACATATATCAACTTTATGGGAAATAGGGTGATGCGTAGGGTGGAGGCTCCTGTTTACCCATTTGTACCTTTTAAGTTTTCAACTATATTAATATACTATTTTTTTCAAAATTACATATGTAAATAAAACATTTAAATTTATAAATGTTAGAATTATCTTTTTCAGCAGTATAGGAGTCATTAATTTGACATTTCTTTCCAGATCCAAGAGATTCAATCTGAAAAGTTGGCATCCAAAGTTTTAAGTGCATTTTAGAACATTTCATTTCAATTAAGCATTTACTAGTCAAAATAAGCTAAGGGCTCCTAATAAAGTTAATTGTGCTATCAAATATATTATATGCCATATATTTCAAACCTTTAGATTTATAAATGAGACAAGCAAATCATAAAATTATGAACAAAAATGTAGACCCAAAGTTACTTTTACTTCTGAGATATTGTGGTATCAGAAATGAGAAGTAAGAGATTTTCTAAAATTAAAGTGGTGATATCAACTCTGGCTGAAAAGAACTTTAGTTGCTGCTCTATTTGATGTAAATATGCTTGGCTTATCCCACTTCCTTTCCCCAAAACATACCTAATAGTTAAGAATGCAATCTTTCTTATCTCTTTATAATGGCTGATTTGTGTTTAAATATTAAAATACAAGGCTTACCTTCATCTACTGTGGTCATATCTTGTTCTAGTTTCAATTTCTGTTGGTTAATTTTTAGCATTGATTCTTCAATTGTCCCTTGGCTTATTAATTTAATAACTAGTACTTCTCTAAAAACAAATGCACAATATGTCCATGGATCACTAATGCAATTTAGATACATATAAACTATACCTACCAGTTAAATACAAATAATTTGAAAATTTTCACACATTTAAATACAGACACCCTTTTCTGCTGATCAAAGACATGAAAAAAAATACTTGTGCATTAAAAATTACTCATAAAACTATGTTCCAATGGGCTGGGGATTTAGCTCAGTGATCCCCAGAATAGCTTGATATCAGATAATATCTGTGTTCAGATAGGATTTATATTTGTAAACAAAAACGTGTTTTTTTTGTGATATTCCATATGATTTTGTAAAGGCATTAAAGCAAAAACCTCCACAGTAGGTACTGGTAAAAATTCGTCTACAAATGAATACGGCAATATCTTTTGCAAGTAATGAAATAACTATCAGGTGTTAATATATGAAAGTGCTCTTTATAACCCTGTGACCTCTGTCATAACTTTCACCTAAAATCCTACAGAACACCATTTAACAAAGAAGCAATAGTGGATAAATTCTACCTCTTCTTGTTTGTTTGTAGCCCAGATCAAATCACTCTATAGGTCAGGAAAGACTCAAACTTGTAGCAATCCTCCTGCCTTAGCCTCACAAGAACTGGAATTATAGATAGGAGCCACCACACCCAGGTTCTTTTTCAAAGGGAACTATACTATAAATATTTTATCCACATCAACAGCAGGGCTATGTGAATGTAGGAGGCTAACTACCAGAAAATGGGAAAGTTATACAGCGGAGATCATGCTCAACATATGCTGGAATAAAAATATTTCAGCAACTATATTTTGCTAAAAAAAGAAAGAAAAAAGAAAACTAAGGACATCAAATACACCATATATATTTTCTTTTCTTTTTCTTTTTTTTTTTAAAAGGAAAAGTCTCTTGCCCAGGCTAATCTAGAATTTACTTGGTATCCCCAGGCTGGCCTGAATTTACAGTGATCCTCCTACCTTTTAAGGGCTGGGATTACAGGCATGTGCTATCATGCCTGGCCTAACATACTATATCAAAATAATCTGTAATAATTAAGTCACTATGTAATTTAAAATAAGTTTTAACTGAAAATACTTACTTAGTCTGGCCCACTCTATGGCATCTATCCTCTGCTTGCTTGTCATTGTAAGGATTGCAATCAATATCATGAAGGATAACAACATTTGCTGAAGTCAGATTTATTCCTAATCCACCAGCTTTGGTTGATAAGAGAAATACAAAGATATCCATATCGGTATTAAACTCATCAATTAAATGAATCCTATAAGACAAAAGGAGTAGATTAAATGTCATGAAAAGGTACATAAACTAAAACTGAAGCCTGCCATGGTGGTTCATGCCTTTAATCCCAGCAATCGAGCACTTGAGGTGACAGAATTGCCCTAAATTCAAGACTCCTAGCTAAAGAGTGAGTTCCAGGTCATCCTGTGCTGAGTGAGAACTTACCTTGAAACAAACAAACAAACAAACAAAGAATACAGTTACATTTCTCAGAGCTACCACTGAGAGACCCTCTCAATTTGCAGGCTACTTTTCTATACTATTGTTCTTTCAATTAACTATTAGAGCAAGCATTGAGATTTTAATTAATTTTGTCCTTTGATTCCTTCTAATTTATCATATATCTCCAATCTTTAACCTTCACAGAAGTCTTGACAGCTGCTATAGTAGACAGCAATTTGTCAGACTGTGATGGATGATATTGTCAACTTTGACAAGACAGAATTATCTGAGAGGGATCACGTACGTAGATTAGGTTGGCCTCTGTGCATGCTTATAAGAATTGCCTTGATTAGGTTAATTAAGGTGGAATATCCACTTTAACTGTGGGCAGCACCATTCTGTGGGCTATGGTCCTGAACTGTATGAAAAGGAGAATGGACTGAGAACCAGCATTCACACTCTCATCATGCTAGTATAGGGACAATAAAAATCATCCTAATTGATAAAAATCTATAAAGATGCATAAAGCAACATAAATACAGTTATAGAAATGGAATTCCATTTTCTTAAATGCTGGAGTAATTCCACCTCCACCCCCGGGAGAGGGTATAACTTTATAAGTAACCTAGACTGGCCTTGAACTTACAAATCTTCTGCCATATAAAAGCTTTCTTCAAAATGCCTAATTCACCTCAAAATATGATAAGTCTAAGGCGTTGAAGTGTTGAAGACAATGTACTTAAACTTTGAATAATCAGTGTAGTTCAGTGCTACAGCATTTGTCTAACATGTGCAAGGCCCTGTGCTCAAACCGCAACGCTGCAAAAAATAAGTAAAAATAAAATAAAATGGAAAATTCTAAAAAGTATGCCATTTCAAAGTACATTTATATGCAATTCTGGTAAAAAAAAATTATGAAGTAATAAGTTCAAATAACCAAACCTAAGATTCAAAACAAATTACTATCAAGAGCTAGAGGCATTTAAATGGTAATAAATGCATAAGTGAGTGATATTCTGAAACTAAAGTGAAATAATACCAACCTTTCAGATATTTGAGTCTTTCCATCTAATCTGAGGTACCTATGCTGATGATGTTTTAAGAGAACCTCTAAAATATCCAGCATCATGGTAAACTGGCTGAACAGCACAACTCTATCGCCCTGTGAAAACATGTGCAGGGTTAGAACAGGAGAATAATATCACTGCCCTGCTCACAGCCTTGAGAGCTATTACAAACTTGGCAACTTTTCAGAAAAAGCCCTGATAAAATTATCTAATCATCAATTGCTTTATAAATAAAAATCTAATGAAAATTAAGATAAATTTCTTACTTCAATTTATATAAAAATGAACTTCTAAATTTCAGTAGGGTATTTAACTTTCAGTTTGAATGTTAAAGGTAGTAAATTATTATTTCCTTTCCATAATAGAATATCATTAAATGTCAAAAACTACAGTGTGTGGATGATAATCTTACAAATTTAAGCTATTTCACATGAACTGAAATACTCCTTCAAGAACTAATTAACGCAAGTCATCTTCAAAATACTAAATGAAGCAGCAATCAAATAGATAATACTTTTGAAATAATGGTAATGAAGATAAAAATAATTTAACAAAGATGTAGATTTTTACTGTTTTAAGCTACCAAAAAGAGGTAAAGAAATAATCAGGAAAATACATGAATATGTGAACAAAAACTTTCAAACATTAGATTTGGAATGGATATAAAAAAGACACAGTCTAAGCTTCAAGAAAATCAAATCAAAATTGCTTTGCAAAGCTCAACTTCAAAAACAGAAAGGGGGTAGTATTTTATTTAAATACCTTCTGTTTCAATTCAGACAAGATGCATCCTAAAGCTCGAAATTTCCCAGAATCTAAAATCACATCCATGTCTAACTGGAAATTATTAATGTGACGATATTGTTTACAAAGTACATGTAGTTCAAAGTCTGTCATGACTTCCATATCTTCGAAGATCAGGTCAGGGTTAGCCTCACAATGTGTTGGTTCCTTTTTGCAATTAGATACAAAAAATATATTTCAAAAAGGAAATTATTTAGCAAAAGAAAGCAGTTTTAATTTCAGGTTCACAAAGGAGGGGAGTTTCTTAATATTCTAGAGATACCATATTGAAATATTTACAGATGAAATAGTTTTATTTTACTATTTCCTATCATAATAACGATTGCTGGCATATAACACACAACTTTTCCCTTACTATGTTTCATTATATAAATTCGTTTTATTTTCATTGTTTGAAATTTTAAGTTTAAAATAACAACAACAAAAAAATTTTAAAGAAATTGGGTTGCATTTAACACAGATCAGTAAGGTGAAACAGGCATAAGGTGTTAAAGGAAGACATGGCAAAAATAGAGACTAAAATGATAAAGACTAAAAACAACGAAAGAGAAGCAAAATAAAATAAACAGAAAATTTTTTCATGTGGGACTCAGAATATTTTAGGCTTGGAAGGCAAGATGGTGTTTGTGGCAATTAAACACATCAGCCTGTATAGTGAGAACCCAGCCATGGGAAGACAATGATTATAGCATGATGGTGCTATAATAAAATGTTATAATGTTATTGTCCTAAGGCCATAGTTTGTTGACACCTAATTGAGATTATCAGTCATTCCTGCTCTTTTGTCCCTTAAATATCTGTCTTATAAAATAATTGGGGGCTGCACTGTTTATATTATGTATATTAAATAGCATGCTTGCTTAGCATCTGTGAGGCTCAATGGGTTTCGTTGTCTAGCTTTCAGCTCAAGGACCTCATAACTATGTAATAACAGTGCTAAAAAAAACCCCAGTGCTGACATTCTGTAAATCCCTTACCTTTAGCATAAGCTGAGACATCTCCTTCAGTTTTTCAGGTGTGTAATATTGGCGATGCAATAAAGGATGATTGGCCATTTTTCTCAATTGCATCATGACATTGCACATTTCTGTATTTTTTTCTGTGATGTAAGAGTACATTACAAAGAAGTCAAAATATGGCCATTTAAAGTATATCTCAATTTTGAAGGTTTTAAATTATTCAAATTCTAACTTTTTTAAATGAACAAAGCCTACTTATCATATGACCAAACATAATGTAGCCCAATACAAGATGATTTTTTTTTTTTTTTTTTTTGGTTTTTCAAGGTAGGGTCTCACTCTACCCCAGGCTGACCTGGAATTCACTATGTAGTCTCAGGGTGGCCTTGAACTCATGGTGTTCCTCCTACCTCTGCCTCCCAAGTGCTGGGATTAAAGGAGTGCGCCACCACGCCCAGATACAAAATGATATTTAACATAAAACTGTGAAAGTTAGATTATACCTAGGTTATTAATAGACTTTTTCAATCTGTTGAAAAGACCCAAGTAGAGTTGCTCCTGCCGCTCTGACATTGCACACAGCTCAATTTGATCTTTCTTAGGGGGTAGTTGCTTCAGAACCTGAGAACAGAAAATTGTTTAAGAAGATTTAAAATACATATATATATTATTTATTTATTTGCAAGCAGAGATAGAAAAGAGACAGAAAAAGAATGGATGCGCCAGGGCCTCCAGCTGCTGCAAACGAACCTCAAATGCATGTGTCACTGTGCATTTGGCTCTATGTGGGTTTTGGGGAATCAAAACTGGATCCTTAGACTTTGCAGGCCAGCGCCTTAACCACTGAACAATCTCTCTAGCCACACGAAGCTTCTTTTTCTTGGTTTTTCGAGGTAGGGTCACGCTCTAGTCCAGGCTGACCTGGAATTCACTATGTAGTCTCAGGTTGAACTCAAGGCAATCCTCCTACCTCTGCCTCCCGAGTGCTGGGATTAAAGGCGTGTGCCACCACTAACAGCAGATTTTTTTTATAAAGAGAAAAACAATTTAAAACAAATCATAACCAAAAGTGTCCATATAAAGAATTACCTCCTCTTTTACTCTTCTGAGAATAAATGGCTTTATAATCTGCTTTGCATGTGCAATTCTTTCCTTTTCATATATACTCTGCTCATCTGCTGGCTTCTAGCAAAAATAAAAATAGATCCTTTTACAAATGGTATCTGTAAACAACCACAACAATGCAGTATTGCATAACGTGAAAATCTCCCACAAACAGGGCTTGGTGGTGCACTTACAATCATGAGCACAAGTTCATCCTACCAGGCCACATGTTAAGTTCAAGACCAGTTTCACCTCCCACATTAGAATATAAATACTTTTCTACGGACAATTCATTCCAAATGGAAACTTACATTTCTGACTATGACTGTTCAAGGAAGAGGTGTTTCCCTCTATGCAGTAATATGGATCAAACTCATAGCCTTGGGTATGTTAGGCAAGTGCTCTATACTGAAGTTTTACGCCAAGCCCAGAAATTCACTTTTGAATTCTGGGCTTTAATGTACTTGAAATCCCATATGTATCTTAAGGTTTCATGATTGTACATGAGGTAAACTTAAATTTCAATGACATAATGATTTGAAGTGTGTTAAATTTGTATTTGGAACTAACCAACCAATGCAGTCATTAACTGACTAGGTAACTTCATGAAATAAAAATGTATGCATGGGGGACGGGGTAAGGAGAGAAAGTGAAAGAAAACTTTTGTTCCTCTGTGTGTGTGTGTGTGTGTGTGTGTGTGTGTTCTCCAATATGAGAAGAACAGATGGCAGCTTCAGTTCTTGTCATCAAGGATACTACCTCCTTTTTTGTTGATCGTTTTTGTGGGCTTCTATTTCCAAACAGAAAATGTCTCTCAAAACACAGCTTGATATAAATCATGGGGACTAAAGCCTGGGAAGGGCAACTGGTCAAAAATGGGTTGTTCTGGAGAATTCCATAGTAAAATTTTAATCTAACATGTAAAAGGTTCCTCAAGATCTCATAAAAGCTGCAGACTAAATTCAGGCTGTGTATAAGTGGGAAGGACATCATTGGGAAATGTTAAAAAGCCAGTTAGCATGCAATGGAAGACCACCACAGAAGAATCTTTCTACCAATTTAAAACTATTATTCATAAAATTACCAATTTAAAACTATTATTCATAAAATTAAGACATTAAAATCTAAAACTTTTAGACATTGATTAGAGAAGTTAATTTTTTTCCTCCATGTATTATGGTTATGGTTGATTTATACTCAAATCTGGGTGTGTGAACTACTTTTACTTACTTCATAGAGTGTACACACTATGGAACAACAATAAAAGACAAAATTGCAAACAGCCCAAGTAAAGTGGAATAACACACTTGAAGAGAGAAAATGAAAGCCTACTTACTGTCTTAGAAGAAAACATCCTTCGAATCTCACTGGTGCTACTACTAAACATGTGCGGCATAACAAAGTTCAGCAGTGACATGAGCTCCAGCAGGTTATTCTGCACAGGTGTGCCTGTGAGCAGTAAACGGTTGTTTGCCTGGGAATGAAGACAAAATTTAGATTAGTCTTCATTTTTCTCAAGAACCATTCCTTTTTTGTCTACTTTTCCCAATGAGGGTGAAGGAAAAAAGAAGAAAGTAATTTTATATCTATCATATTAGATATTAGATACTTGAAGTCTGCTATTATATGAGAAAACCACTGGTTGTAGTTCACATGCAGTAACTTAACCACATAACTTTTATGAAGGAAAAAACACTAGGATAGGAGAGATGGCTCAGAGGTTAAAGGCACTTGCTTACAAAGTGACAACCTGAATCTGATTCCCCAGAACACATGTAAAGCTAGATGCACAACATGACACATGTGTCTGGAGTTCATTTCCAGTGGCAAGGTACTGACTCATGAATATATTCTCTCTTTCAAATAAATAAAAACATTAAAAAAGCCAGGCATGGTGGCACACGGCTTTGATCCAATCACTCGAAAAGCAGAGGTTAGCGGCTTGCTATGAGCTCATGGACAGCCTAAAAGTACAGAGAGTGCTCCGATGGAGATTGTGTTTGTATCTTTCAGAAGGCAGTGAGAGAGCTGTGGCCCATCTAACCCTACCAACGGACTGCAGGCCTATAGCTGACATCCTGGCAAGAGATGAGCCACCCCAGTTATACCGTGGAGGATCCATATGGAACCCCGCAGAGAATGATGGGATGAACAAGGGACCCACAGCCACAGCCATTCAATCAACACAGGATAACCCAGTGAGACAGACACCAATGATTTTCAACACAAAGACCCCTAAGTTCTCAACAATAAAGCAGCCTTAATACTCACCCACCATGACTCAGGGAACTGAGTGGAAGAGAGGGCGGAAAGATTGTGAGAGCCTTGGAGGGGGAGAATACCCAGAGACATGGCCCCCCTCAGTAACAACATACTAGGGCCAGGAGAACTGTGCTGACTACTAGGCTATCCATAGTCCCCTACCCCAAGGACTGATCCAGACTGCCCACAGAGGAAGATATCCAGCTGATTGGGGATGGGGAAGAGGGGTATTGGGAAACTGGGGATAACAACTCATCATTTGCCCACTAAATAATATAATATATTATGGACAATAATAATAATAAAAAAGTACAGGGTGTGTTCCAGATCAGTTTGGCCCAGACACACACACACACACACACACACACACACACACACACACACACACACACACACACAGAGAGAGAGAGAAAGAGAGAGAGAGAGAGAGAGAGAGAGAAGGAAAACTATATTTGATAATTACATTTTCAACATAAAAATTAAGGCTGGCTTACTATGTGTTAAATAAGGATAGTCTGTACTGTCTGGGAACATAGGTCTGACAGAAAGGGCTTGACTCACAACCACTGACCCTAAATTCAATCTCAGTATCCACGTGATCATGAGAGTGAACACTTGTAATTCTATGCTCACTGGCCAGCAAGTGTAGCCTACTTAGAAAGCTTATAAACAAGAGAGCATGTCCTCTTGCATCAACATGCATGTATGTGTACCACATACATATGCACATATGTGCACACATGAAAAAGAAGGTTTTATATCTCTTAAGGACTATTAAGAACAAAGCAAAAAGTATGTGACAGAGGCCACATCATGAAACATGATTACCTGACCTTTGAGACAAAAAGTTACTGAGACTCCTCATCTGAAACTCTATAATTAAATTACTTAACATAAAGTTTACTTACATTAATAGTCATAAGGTGCTGATAACGGATGGAACCCATATTCTTCAACATATGGCCCTCATCAAAAATTGCATAATTAAGTTTCAGCCGTCGAAAAAGACCACGATCATCAGAGCTGCTGATTGCACAATTATATCTGTCATCAAAAATAAATTCTGAGATCACACCTTTTAGGATCTTGATGTCTACTTGAAAGTATTTTTCTTTTGACATTTCTAATAGCTATTCTCTGAAGGACAGTGCAAAACCAGTTAGTACTGAAATAGTGATGTATTTGTATCTAATCATTACTTATGTACATATAACCAAATTATGAAAGTTGTAGTGCATAACTAAAAGAAATTTAAATGTTATATTATTGCCAGACAAAACTTGGGAAGGGAAATTGAGTATACTTACAAATTATCTGTATTGTGTATACTATACTGCAAAGTTTATTATATACTTTTGCCTGAAGTTTCTATTTTAAGTAGCAGAAAGGCTAGGAGGTACCCACCTGCCTGCAAAACCTGCTGGCCTAGGTTAGATTCCCTAGTTCTCTCTCTGCTTACAAATAAAGAAAAAGAACATGAAGCCAAAAAAAAAAAAAAAAAAAAAATTCACATTTAAAACATTAACTGAGGGCTGGAGAGATGGCTCAGCGGTTAAGGCACTTGCCTCCAGTGCCTAAGGCCCAGTGTTCAACTCCCCCAGTACCCACATAAGCCAGACCCACAAGGTGGTGACCCTGGTGTTCTCTCTCTCTCTCTTCTCTCTCTCTCTCTCTCTGCTTGAAAATGAATAAATAAAATATTTTTTTAAATTAGCTGATAAAAGTAGAGGTCAATTCAAGACTACACAGGAATTTGTTTTATTAAGACAAAAATGAGGGATGGAGGCATGGCTCAGTTGGCAGAGAGCTTGCCTAGCATACACAAAGCCCTAGATTCCATCCAAGGAATGGTGCTTGTCATTCTCAGCTCCATAATGACTGGATTAAGTTTCCAACAACAGATATAACCAGGAGGTAGCATGTTTGTAATCGACCCTCCAAAGTTTGAGACAGGGAGATCAGGGTGTTCAAGGTCATCCTTAGCTAAATAGTGAGCTTGAGGACAGCCAAGACTAAGAAACCATTATCGAAACAAAGACCAAGAACTTCATTTTTGTCACTCTTATTCTGCTCTAATTCAATTTTTTTCCACTGGAAAAATGAGGTTTTATTGTACTTATTAAGAGTTATTTGTAAGTTAGATATATAAATCATTGTGATGGGGTCTCAGATTTTACCTTAAGCTTTAAGTGAAAGAGTCCTATTATGTATTCAATAAAGTTTGACCATTGTTAGTGAGCTGATGTGCTAACAAAAATTTTAAATCTCCTTACAAAGCAAGTGAAATATGCCATATCTTCAGCAACGATTCTCCTTTACTTGTGTTGCAAGTTCAAAGCACAAATTCTCCTATCACATAAAATGCTCTCTACCACCCCCCAAAATTTCTCAATACTTACGTAGTGACAATTACATTGTAATCTTCATATTTACTATTAATGTTAAATCTAATTTGTTTACGTTCTTCTTGAGAACCTGGAATGTGAAAATGAAACACCTTTTAATGACAATCAATTTTGAAGAAATTCCCAAAGTAAAAGAAAATGACAAATTCTTACCATAGTAACAGAGCACATTTAAAGTGGGGCACCATAATTTAACTTCTCTTAACCAGTTATCTATGAAACAAGAGAGATTATTTGACTCTGCTACTGTAGGATTTTACAAAGTCAAACACTAATGTCTGAAAAGTATTTTATAAAATGTAAATAAACACAACAATTCTGCTTTCATAACCAATACTCAAATATTTATTTTTATGATAAAACAGGAGGTTCTGATGGGGCATCAAAGTGAGGGGCAAAAGACAGAAGGCCACCCATTAGAAGTGACTATTCTACATTTGAGATGGATGCATTTTATATCCATACAAAAATTTTTTCTCACTCTAACTTCTACAGCAAATTAACTGAGGAAGAATGGAATGATGATAAAGGTGGGAATTCAATTGCATACACTTAGATTCAACAAATGTTTACAAAGCTGGGTACCTTCCTTTTTTTGAAGCAGGGTCTCACTTTAGCCCAGGCTGGCCTTGAACTCACAGCACTCCTCCTAACACAGCTGGGACTAAACCACAAAGGCTTGCACCACCAAAAGCAGATTTCTTACTATTTTCTTTTATCTTTATTGAAATGGTTTTTTATGTAGCCCACATTGGATTCAAACTCAATAGATAATTAAGGATCACTTTCAATTCCTGAACAAGTGGAATATGCCACCATGCTCACCTCCTCTTACTCTCAAAAATAAAGTGAAAGCATTAAAAAAGTCAAAATAAATGATATCAGGTCTTGGGGAGGGGGGACTACCAATACAATCAAACGCACATGTGTACGTCTCCACAAAGAAGAAAGTAGGGGGACAAATACTAACTCATACACACTTCTACCAAGATAAAACACTGTGAAATGGAAAAACAGTGTCTTGGTATTACACACCTATGGTTGAGGCTGGAACAACAATCAAATGAGGCCCTTTATTACCCTCCTGATACAGGTACGCCAGGAATGCAATGGCTTGGATGGTTTTTCCTAGGCCCTAAAATTAAAAGTTTAAAAGAGATTATATGAGATTTGAAATTAAACAAAAAGTTATTTAAAAGTAAAAGCTTTGAAAAGAATACTTTAGTGCTTTTGATTTCTCATAATACAATTCTGAGAATTTCTATCAAATCCTTGATTCTAAAATAAATTGATCATAATCTTCAAATGATGCAATACTTACTTCCATGGGCAGAATGGATAGATCTTAACTGCTGGTTCATACTTGATGGACATTAGAAGGGAATACTTTTCAAACACGTAGGCAAAGAATACTTTTGTTTATTGCTTATATATGCCATTACAGCCAGGTAAGGCTGAAAATGAAAGTCAAGATCTGATTTCCAGGTTCACTTATAATGTGTAATACTCTTTGATTTGTATCTAACATCTGCTAAGTACTTTGTGTGTGCATTTGTAGTGTATGCATGTGTATATACAGATTCGTTCAAACCATAAAAAAATAGAGAAGCAGGGGCTGGAGAGACCATTCAGGGGTTAAGGTGCTTGCCTACAAAGCCTACTGACCTGGGTTTGATTCCTCAGTGCCCAGGTAAAATGGTACATGTATTTGGAGTTAGTTTGTAGTAGCCCTGGCATGCTCACTCATATTCTCTCTCTTTCTCTCTCTGCTTGCAAATAAATAAGTGAAATATTAAAAAGAATAAAACAGAGAAGAGCCTGACAAATGGCTCAGTGATTAAGACACTTGCCTACAAAGCCTAAAAGAAGGGGGGGCCTTAATTCTTTAGTACCCACATAAAGCCAGATGCACATGGTGGCACATGCATCTGGAGTTCATTTGCAGTGGTTGGAGGCCCTGGTGTACCCATTCTCTCTCTATGTCTCCCTGACTGCCCCCTCTGCATGCAAATAAATAAATAAATATTTTTAAAAAAACGCAATGTGAAAAAGGGTACAATAGCTAAAGTGAGAGTAGTTAAAGAAACAATATACAATGGTGGGCAGCTTGGTAATATAATGGCTTGCCTAGAACAGAACACACAAGGTCCAGGGTTTCGGATTCAGAACCACAAAACAAACAGAAGACAAAACAATATAAAAAGAAATCCCTACAATGGCAAGGAAAAATACTACAGTTTAACTGGCATCAAGAATGTCTTCTAATGATATTTGAGTAACAAATGCTAGTAATGGTATATACTTACCATTTCATCTGCCAAAATGCCATTAAGTCCATGTTTATGTACTAATGCCAGCCAATTCAAGCCAACCTTCTGATAGGGCTTGAGTGCCAAACTGGTTTAAAAAAAAAAGAATTACCAAATATTATAGATAGGAATTTTATACTTTTATTATCTCTATTTTTGTGACATGATATCTAGGTTTATAATGAATATAAAAACTGAAATAGCTAGATCTAGCCTTACCTTTTAAACTTATGCTTACAAACTATATGCATTTATGTTAAAACAAACACAATGTACAATTTTTCTAAAAAGGTCTTTTCAAACTTTATTCTGTATTTATTAATTTATTTCTCTTGACAGTACAAACTACATAAAATATTTCCATATTTAGTCATAATGTAATGCTACCCAACTACTGAATTCCATACCTTAATAGAATATAACTATGATAACATATGACTATGCTCACTAGATTTTTCATACATTAAAGAACTTAAAAGTTTAGGAAAAAACCCACAAACATAATTTGCTATTTTCCAGTCTGATTTAATTCTTTTTAAATGTGTACCAATCAAGCAGTGGTCCATTTAATTCTGGAGTATGTGCACATTTGTATACATATTTACATTTGTAAATCTGCTACACACTTATCAATGGATATTAGTAAGAAAGTAACGTGCAAGGGTTAAGATCTCTGGAAAAACACACAAACTAATTCCTAGAAATGACTTTGTTAAGGACATACGGGAAAGTTATAATGGATGAAAACAACATTGTTTCCTAAATGTTTTAAGTGGTTAAATCTACTAGAGGTTATTTTACTGAACACATACTATATGGACACACAAGTCATTTTTCAGGTAACATTTCATTAACCTTTCAAGCATCCTATAAAGAAGCTATTATCACTTTATAGATAAAAAAATTTCAACTGGGCGAGAGAGAGAGAGAGAGAGAGAGAGAGAGAGAGAGAGAGAGAGAGAGAGAGAGAGAGAGAGAGACCCTACTTTGAAAACAAAACAAAGCAATTTCAGACCCAGTAATCTGCCTGAGATTATTGCCTTACTAAAATGGTAAAGCTCAGATGTTAATTAGCAAAGTCACACTCATTCCAAAATCTATTCCAAATCCTCAGGAAGATGACACATACTCCACATTAATGTGAAAGCACAACCATGCATTTACTTTTTCTCTAGCTTTTTTCCCCTCCCCGTAACTTGACCCAGATCAGGGTCTGGGCATAGCTACAGTACAGAAATTAAATACTAAAGTAGGATTGAAAAACATCTATCTTAAATGGGAATACATGTTTCAGCTGTGAGGGATGTAACATATAAAAACTTTTCTTATTTAAAATAAAGAACAGTTAGGAAAAAAGTCACTAGTATGTCTAAAGTCTCTATAGTTCTTTAAAAAAATATGGATCTTTTAATCTTAACATGCAATTTCTCTGCTACCATAAAAGCAATGATCTTATAGGTACGGAGTCCTGAATTTCAGAGAAAATTACAAAAGAGAAAGAAAAAAGCTTTTCCTAGGCCACATACAAATCAATGTCTGCAGTGAGAGTTAGTATTCAGACCATGTCTAATCCACAGCTCATCTCTGATCCACAAAGCAACAAAACCAGCACCTCTCTCTGATTTACCTAACCAATGGGCAACAGTGAATTATCCATTATTTTCTTAGTCCTTCACAACAATGTTATACACACATTGTGTATACATCTTATACACACGTAAGACATAAGACTGACGTATCATGAAATGATGAAATTCGATCAGAGTGGCATATTACATCACATATAAATGCACCCAAGGAACAACATACAATTCTAACTATCACAAAGAACCAAGAAATATTCTGCAACCAAAATACAGAAATTTTTAGCACCAATATCTTAGGAAGAATGTCAAAATACCTATTATATATCAAATGTTGAACTGGAATAAATAAAAACATTTACTACACAGAAATTTTCAGTCAAACAAAACTGATTTAATCACACACAAAAAGGTATGATTTAAATTAAGACATTAACTAGATTATACTGAAGTATTTATTTAAAAAATTTGTACTAAGACATATATACATATATGTTCCTCTATTAACTCTACTACATTACAAGTGATTTTGTGTTCATTAGAATGACAAGTAGAGATTGTTTCTGCAGAGCATAAAAGGATCAAAGAACACCGTTTACTATGACAAATGATCACAATGGGGCAGTAGGCCATATTCATCCAATAGCAGCTCTAATATTTACATGCTGTGTAACAAGCCTTCCTCCCCCCTTTCTTCATACTAGGGATTTCTAAGTTTAATGATGACACGGGAAGCTCAATCAACAATTTATTAGTAAGAATTTAGGGAACTGCTCAGGTCTCCTGAATTAGTTCCATGCTTTTCCCTGAAGTATCTGTAAACTAAGGAAAATGCTGGCTTAAGATTTTCCAAGATCAGAAAAGAAAATGAAAGATTATTTTAGAGTTACTTTTTTTCATGATTGGGTAAAAAATTCTTTGTCAGAATTTCTCCAAAGTGTGAAAATTTAAAATAGGTCTATGTCTTTCAGAGAAACTTATTTTAAATGGCCAAGAAAGGCCTGAATCAGAAACACTATGAGCACACATAACGTGCTAAATTTGAGATTGGCATGCAGCAACACACAGCTAGAGGGGCTTGTCTGGAATAGTGCACATGCGGACTAAAGATGAAACTAAAGAAGTCTTCACCTTGTCAAGTGGCTGCTGAAAACCACCAGAAAAGCCTTCATAAATTAGCCCAGTATGGCTGGGCACATATGATTAAATATACTGATATGATAAATGTGTAAGAAATTGCTTCAGCCAATGAGGAGGTCGCCCAGCGTGTTGGGACGAGGAGAAGGGAAATGGGGGTACCACCATAAGACTTGCTCATACAATGTATCTAATTATTAACAATAAATATGGGAAAAAGGGAAATTACTTTAGTTAAAGCATTTTAAAGCTAATAAACTTTATATTAATATAATTAACTAAAGCAGGTGACTACATCTGTGGTTTAAAAAAAAACTTAAAACTGTATTTTGATTCTCTTGTCCCTAATTTAACTTTAGACAATTTTAATTTTAAAATGACTAGTGTAATGGTTTCAAGATACATAACTGAAATTGTACTTACCTCTACAAAGACTTTATTTTGGACAAGGAGTTCTAGAATGTCTATTATCTCTAAAATGCAAGCTTTCTCCTATTATTTTGCATAAATTTGCAATGGAAAACTAAACAGTTAACATTTGCATTGCCTCAGAACATATTTGCATGAAGAATCTCTTCCCTTAAGAGGAAGACCCAAAGGCTTGGGGGCATAACACTTGTGTAACATGGGCCAGACCTGCAATTGGATTCCCATAACCACAGAAAACCGTGTTCAGATATGCACATGGTGGGCTATTCATCAGGAGTCTGTTTTCCTCTTGCTGATAAACCCTTTGCCAAGGCAAGAGACAACTAACTACATGTGTTCCTACCCTATACAGCCCAAGCCGCACTGATCCACCAGGTAAGAACTGCTTGTGCAACTCTGCGCTTGGCTGGAGAACCAAAACTGAGGTAACAATTCTCCCCCTAGAAGTTCACTTCATCATGCTGAAGAAGTTGTTATATATGTGCTGGAAATTGTTCTTTGGACTAGCTCCAATGAGCACTTTAAAAACAAACACCTCCTCTCATTTCTAAAGTATTTCACTAAAAAAAAAACTAGTTTAGTGGAAAGGATAGTGTATTACATCATCATACTATTTACAAGTAAGAGGACCTTATGAATGTGGGTGTAAGAGAAACTTTTTTTAAGTGATGCAATAACGATGTTTTTTTTTAAAAACCCAAATTATGATAAAGTAGACTCAACTGGGCCAGTGTTGTAGAGTGAAGAACTCCCCATATCCATGCTGGAGAACAAGCAGCAGCCGTTCCAACTACACTGAGGAGATGACTGGGCTGACATAGTTCTTTCTATGCAACAGAGAAAAGAGCTTCTTTTGTGGGAACTGCATCACGTTTCCCTACACCACCACATAGCACCCTAGAAGGGCACAGAAAAGATTGTAGCTTACTTTAAAGGCCAGAAATCATAGCTTGTTGTTTTTGAATATCTCATACTATGATTTTTAATAATTAACCAATGATCAGCAAGTGTGCTTTGATCATTAACTTAGAAAAATATCAGAAGTATACCTAAAATCAGAAGCTTAGGTAATCATTTGCCAAGACCCTAGTCCACATAAAATAGCTATCAGAACTATTTTGAACAGCAATCAAAAAATAAAAGAAAAACATAAATATTCTGAACAGATGGGGTTTATTACTTGTTTTCTGAGACAGGGTTTCACTCCATGGTCCAGACTGGCCTGGAACTCACTGTGAAGCCCACATTGGCCTCAAATTCATGGTGATCTACCTTGCCTCAGACTCCCTAGTGCTGGGATTACAGGTGTGAGCTATGATGGGGGCTCTAATTCATATTTAAAGCCTCACAATACTGCACAGTATGGACTGTATGCACTGTAATTCACCGCAATTATTTAGAAACTCTGTTTCCACAGTTTTTCCACCATAAAAATATATGAGGGAACTGGAGAGCTAGCTCAGCAGTTTAGGTACTTCAAAGCCTAAAAGCCAGGGATCAATACTCCTATACCCACATAAAGCCAGATGCACAGAGTGGCACGTGCATATGAAGTTTGTTTATAGGAATGGTAGGAGGCCCTGGTGCACCCCTTCTTCCTCTCCCCTCACCCTTCTACTTTTTAAATAATTAAAAAAATAGAAAGAAAAACAGATCAGAAGCCAGGTATGATAGTACATGCCTGAAAACCTAGCACTGGGGAGTCTGTGTGTGGAAGACTGCCATGAGTTTGAGAACTCAAGGCCAGCCTGAGCTACATAGTACCGACCAGGCCAGCTAGGGTTAGAGAGGAAGACCATGAATAAAGAAAGGCACAGCAAATAATTTTATTTCTTAAAAAAGTATTCTCAACAGCCCTAGTCTCAAAACTACTTAAAATTAAACTTTTAAAGTATTTTTAAATTATTTCCTCTACCACAATATCCTAATATTGTATAAAACATTGGCGTTCACAATTACAAAAAGCCATTTTAGTAATGATTGGATAATTTTTAGTGCTGATTTTTTTCCAAGAATTCTGGCAAGGTAATTTGTTGAAAGAATAGCTTGGATAAATATATATGCTTATGTATTTAATACAAGTATCTGTCCTTTTCCTTTCTGGTATGTTTCTACTCCAAAAACCTCTGGGCTTCCAAAGTATTTGCAAAACACAAACAAAATAACCACTTTATGGCTAGGGTAGCTAAAACTATCTTTATGGCTTCTGTGATTATATAAAAAATTATCAGAGAAGGAAGGCACAAGTTATATGAGGCCATACCATTAATTTACAATGATTTGATGGAATAAATACCCTGACCTGGAGGGGATGATCAATGAAAAATTACTCTTGCACCACTCACGTGCCCTCTGAGGAAACCTTGGTTTCTTCTGTCACTAGTTGCTGTGTCATATTTAATTTCACTAGGCACAACACAGACTAAGTTCAGACATTTACACAGGTGAGATAAAAATGACTGTTCAAATAATATTACCTTTGGTTTAGAATGCAGGGTTGTTCAATGTTCCATCCACCTCCGTTTCCAGTGAGCATGGTAACTTGTTTGGTCAATTTATTTGAAATGTCTTCACATTTGTTCATAAGTCTTATAACTACATCCCTTTCTTGAATTAGTGTTTTACAGTTCCAAATCAAATCTTCCGATAGGCCATTAGTTTTGGACATCTTTGTGAACTGTGACATTAAAAAAAAATAGTTTAATGGTTCAAGTCTAGAAACAGAAAGTTTTTGTTTCATTTAGTTTTTAAAAGACAGTCTTGTTACATGGCTTAGACTAGCCTCAGAACTGTGATCCTCTGACACTCATCACCTTCTGAAACTATTGAATACTAACATTAACCTTTTAAAAAGACTTTTGTTTTTTGGTGTTTTTGTTTGTTTTTAGCCCCAATGTCTCACTCTAGGCCAGGCTGACCTGGGACTCACTCTGTAGTCCCAGGCTAGCCTCAAACTCACAATGATCCTCCTACCTCTGCCTCCACAGTGCTGGGACAAAAGGGGCATGTGCCACTACACTCAGCACATTAACCTTGTAAAAACACTTTTCCACGTCTGGTATAAAGTACAATGCTACCAGTTCTCAAAACCACAATTACTTGTCATTTGATATTTTATTTTTAAATGGAGATTATTATTTGGAAGGGTACTACATGGATCCAAACCAATTTTATAAAGCTAAGCAGGATACCTCAGTGGTCTTGCCTAGCATGAGTAAGACCCTGAGTTTGGTTCTGAGCACCCCACACAAGATGATTAATTAGAATCAATTCAATTATTTAAACCTTTTAAAAAGCAACTGCAATATAACACTTGTGGAAATGGGTTTTGTATGAAAGCTTAAAGAAATTCTTTTTAAGCCGGGCGTGGTGGTGCATGCCTTTTATCTCAGCATTCGGGAGGCAGAGGTAGGAGGATTGCCTTGAGTTCAAGGCCACCCTGAGACTACATAGTGAATTCCAGGTCAGCCTGAACTAGAGCGAGAATCTACCTCGAAAAAAAGAAAAAAAAATTCTTTTTCAAAATGTAGTTTTACTTTTCAAAATGGAACCCTGAATCAAACTCTTCATATACACATCTGAAAACATGCTACCCAGAAGATCCTATTCTCAGTGAAAAGGATGCCAAAGCTCCGAGGCTGGTTGACAGCTACTTCACAGGCTCTTCCAAGCTACACACAAATCCAGCCACAGTGATAAACCGCATCAACTGAATATAACACTTCTGAAAAGTTCTGATAGTTTCATAAAAATGCATTTTATAATTATATACATATTTGTTTTGGCAGGGGGTTCAAGGTAGGGTCTCACGCTAGCCCAAGCTGACCTGTAACTCACTCTAAAGCTTCAGGCTGGCCTTAAACTTGCAGGCAATTCTACCTTAGGCCAGAGTGCTGGGATTAAAGGCATGTGCCATCACATCAAGCCTAAATTTTTCTGTCTTTTTGAAATTCTGTAATAAGTTGGTAAGAGATAAATTACCTAATCTATCTCAAAACCACATTGCTGATTTGCTGTAGGATTTTATATTAAACTTTACAAAATGGCATTATTTGTATACTGCTTCACATTTTCAAGGACACAAGTCATATTCTCCAGGTAAACCATTGCTACCTCCATGCTTTCAAGGAAAAGATCTATATGTATATACCAGACATGGGGTTTCAATTGGACCTCTTCGTTAGAATATTTTTTTAAAAAATACTTTTATTTATTTGCAAGCAGACAGAGAGAGAAAAAAAAAAAAAAAAAAACAGGTGCACCAGGGCCTCTAGCCACTACAAACAAACCCTGGATGCATGTGCTTACTTTGTGCATCTGTGGGTGCTGGGGAAATTGAACCAAGTTCAACAGGCTTTGCAGGCAGCATCTTAATCGCTGAGCCATCTCAACAGCCCAGATTTTTTATTTTTAATGGAAAAACTTATATACCAAAAAAAAAAAAACCCTTTCATATCAGCTACATAGTGTATGCATAGGAGAAAAGAAACAATATGGTTAAAGAGGAATCAAAAAGGAACATGAACCATGTGTCACTACTAAATTCAACATCTCATTAATTCCTTTTAACTAATTCAAGTTATTTCCCAACGATTTTGGATTTAATGGCTCAGGGATTAAAGGCACTTGCATGCAAAACCACCAGCCAGGGTTCAATTCCCTAGTCACCCACATAAAGCTAGACAGACATTCATTGTGAATCCTAGGGTTCAGTCAGGAAGGAAGGGAAGAAAGAAAAAAAGGGAAGGAAGGGGTGCCTGAAACTGAAGTACATCTGTCTTGCCACAGTGTGTCACTCTTGTAGTACAAAGATTTTTGAATTTCTATTGAGAGAAAATTAAAAGCAGATTTCTCAAATTATTTAATCCCTACTTAACAAGAAACAACTGGAGGACAGACTCCTAATCTTATTCATTAATAAATAGCTGGAAGCAGTCTACAAAGTAATCAGAACTCATTGTAATTTTTTAACTAGAAGTTTATCAAACTCTCTAAATTAAAACTTGCATAATCTTATAAACAATCAAACAGTCTTATCTGGAAGGAAAAATTATGCATTACAATGCTTTATGTGACAAATATAGGCGGATATTTTAGATTCAACAAAGCAAAAATGAGAATCAGTTCTCTTAGTTACTAGTAGATAACACAAGGGGCAGAAAGTATTTGCCCATGAACTAAACCTGCCGAGCTTCGTTAATGCTGAGGAAAACTAAAGCTACATTGAAATGTAAGGTTCTGTGTTTGTGGGTTTTGTTTGTTTTGTTTTTCAAGGTAGGGTCTCCATCTTTCCCAGGCTGACCTGGAATTCACCATGTAGTCTCAGGCTGGCCCCAAATTCACAGCAATCCTCCTACCTCTACCTCCTGAATGCTGTACAGTACTAAAAACGTGTGTATAAAGTAAACTTTGTAAGTTCATAAATACTTCATTAGTCTGTGTAAATATGCTATTCTGATTAACATATAAAGACTCAATGAAATAAGACATATTTAGAAACATGAGATAACCCCTACTACTTTGCACAAAGCTAAATAAGTGACTGGTGAGCTGAAGCCATCAAATGTGTGAAATCTACCAATAAAAAACTCAAAAAACTTCACAATAACATTGAATTTTAAGCTAATGATATTTTGGCTTACTAGATTTCAAATGCTACTAGATTTCATGTTATTTAATAGGAATGAATAAAGTTGTAAATATAAACACAAGCTCAAGAAATTCAGTTACTTTTCCACAAGTAAATTGATGATTAGAATTGAGAACATTTTTAATATTATATATACATATATATAAGTACAATTTAGGCTGGAGTAGGTTAGCATGTCTGCCTAGTGTAATGCCATGGCTATTTTTGACCTCCAGTATCCAGTATGACAGGAAAAGAAGAAAGAACAGAGGAAAGATTAGAGAGTAAAGAGAGAGGGAAGGAGAGAGAAAGCAGGACAAATAAAAGAGAAAAGAAATGACCCAGGAAGAAAATTATTACAATACAGAAAATTATAATCTATCTTTAAAATTATTGTGATTTATTAAATGCCTAATACATTTACACAAGTATATGCTACATATTATTTATATCAGATGTACTGCATTATACATAAGACTTTGAAGAAAGACAATTACCTATACAACTTTTCAAAGACTGGTTTATAAGGCATTGCTAACTGTTTTCAAGTTACTTTCATAACAGGACAATGAAATATCAATAGACATTTCATTATTGACATCATTCAAAGAAATACTTTTATCAAAAAAAAAATCACAAAATGTAGGCATTCATTTGATTCATTATTTAGAATACATTTTTTTGATGAAATGTTTATGAATTTTCCAGACTGGCCAAAACACTGCTAATCCTTAATTAATCTTAATCCTTAAGACTAAATCTACTTCAATAAACTTTAAAGTTTATTTTATTTTAAAATATTGTTATTTTAAAGTTTATTTAAAGAGTTTAAAACAGGCTTGCCTAAAAATACACATAATTTTTAAATTTTGCAAAACTTTGAATAACATGATTAAATTTCAACTGAGTGCCATAAGAATTCTAAACACAGCAGACATCAAAATAAAGGACTGGGGATTATTTTTGCTACTGTTTCCTTTCAACATGGATTGCATATTCATTGCCCAACCTTACTAATTAAAAGGGAAAGAGTAAACTGCATAGCTTTTACCAAAATGTACATAAATGACTATTTTAATTTTGCTAATATAGCAAATTATTCTACATGATATTGAAATTTTACTAACTTAGAAGTAGATGCTAAAGGTCTAAACTTACATAAGATTTACTTCTTAAACTATTACTTTGCAAAATCTTATTTATATCCTTTACTGAGGACAAAGCACTATACTCACTGAATTCAAATCAACTATTTTTAATACTTTATAACATTAAAATGGTTGGTTAGAATAAGCAATAGCCTTTATTTTCAACTTTTTAAGAGAAAGAAGTTAGATTTAAGTCAGTAAGGAATAATCTCCAAATTCATGTCAAGACTAATATAAAGTATGCCAATTAATTAAGAGAAATATGCCTTCTACATGTAAAGTTGCTGACTATTTGTTAAAACATCTGGCATATATACCTCTGGTGAAATCGTAATTTACTTTTACTACAAGATATCTGGGCATGTAGATACAGTAACTAAAGGCATGAATGCAGATAGGGAACTGCATGCCTTAGTAAATTAGAATCCCAACAAGCCTGAGCAGCCCTACTCTAATAACACAGGAGGCCATTAAAGATTAAAAGACAACCAAAAAAAAAAGAGAGAGAAAGAAGAAACTAAGAACAAGAAAGCCCTTCAGCAAATGCCTTAACAAAGAAATCACTCGGGCAAAGCCAAACAAGCCTTGCACAGACCTGATTTAACAGATGTGCTCTGCAAAAGCTAGTGCTTGGGGCAACACGAATGGTTTTATTATTTTTTAAAAAGTTACAAAGTACTAGTAATGTTTCTATGTTTCAAATACTTTAATTTTTTTAAAAAATGCTTTTAACAAGCATTGTGCAGGGACTCTCCCATGTCACATAACAAGGTCATTCATGCTCATTTAGCTTTGTTCCAGATAGAAAGTTAATCACAAATCATGCTTCTATCCTCGGTAACACAAACTTCCTAAAACCTGTATAAAGCAGCAGTAGCCACCTCATCTCAAAACTGCAAATATCCATATTGCTTTTCTTGCAGGGCCTAAGTATAACTCACAAATAAACTCTACATTTTCACAGCAATCAAAGCAAAAGTCTAAAAAAGATATAATTCTCTGTGGGAAGAGTATTTGATGATTAATATTCATAAAATCAAAAAGTAATGCTAATGAAACATGTTCACAGAAAACAAATTCCACAAATGATCATGCACAATGTACTCACCAGAGTGTAGCCTTCCTTCCACCTAACATTCCACAAACTTTGCTATCTTTCCAATTGAAAACGCTGCAGCCTGCTACACTCCATAAAATGGTGTTGGTTTAACCCAGAAAATCATGTTAGAATTTGAGCTGTTATTTTTAGGAGAAAAAGAAAATAAACACTTGCTTCTTTGTGGTGAATGAAGTAGAAAGCGCTTAGGCTGGCATTTGGAATCATGGAGCTCCCCTGCACGGTGCTACTGCTCGTCAAGCAGTTGGAGTAAGATTTCTGCCACATTCTTGCTTTCTGCATGGTGTCTCAGCAGTAACAGATCAGAACAGGCTAACAAACAACTCCTTCCTAAAAGTAAGCTCTAATTTCTTCTTCTGCAGTGAAATGAACCAAGTTTCTATGCAAAAGTATGAGTGACAGTATGCCTAGCCAATCAGCTTGGGTTTTTTCAGGAAAATCACCCCTTAATTCATTCGAAATTAGGTCATATGACACTATTTGAAATACTATTGGCTTACAATGAAAGTAATGTTTGACTCTACCCAGGATAGGCCACCCATCTATGCTTCCCTGGGCTGAAGACAACCTGACTACAAACGGTATTGTAAATTAAACACACACAGGGGAGAATAAAAAGAATGTAGCCTTACCAGAGCTTCCCAACTATTAAAGGGCCGGAGTTCTGTTATCCTCTGAGCCTTTTTCTGAGAACACTGAGGAATCAAGGTAAGTTCACCAATTGAGGCACCTTGAAGAAAGTGGAGGATTTTACCTTTATAGCCATCCTCCATCACTTCCTCAGCACTACTATAGTCCTCATCAAGAGAACTACCACCATCAGAGCCTGAATCATATTCAGAGTCTTCTATGGCTTTCTTAGGATTAAAGACATTTTTCTTGCGTTTCTTATTAAAACCATTTTGTGGTTTCATGGAAAGTTTCTGTTTCGTTTTTGTTTTAGCTGCATTTTTAGTATAATTTTGACTTCTGGAAGAGACTTCTTTTCCATTTGGAACTTCACTTTGTGAAGTATATTGTGCATCTGTATACAGACAAAAAATAGTAACTAAATTAGAAATAGACATATTAAATACAAATGTAAATATAGAAGATTCCAAATAATATAAGGAGAATATAAAAGCATTTACATATTCCTTTTGAGCACAGAAGAACTTTAACAAATTGCTAACTCTTAACCCACTTCAGGAGAAATATGATGTTCTATTTGAAGATATATAGTAAGAATAGTTTCAAAAGCAGGTAATAACGTTTTTTAAAAATGAATTAAAGATCTTGAGAACACTCATGGCAGTTGAATGCCCATAAATTGTTTCAAATACTACACAGCTCAACTTTCTAGTGCCAACCCTGTCGGGTACAACAAAACAATGTTCAGTCTGCTATGAAGCTCAGTAATAAATAAATTCAGTTTCAACTGTCCACATGGCAATTGTTTTTTTCCATCACAGTACCCTAAGCTCAATATTCTAAGTTCATCACAGTTTAAAATATATTATCGAGGGCTGGAGAGATGGCTCAGCGGTTAAGGCACTTGCCTCCAGTGCCTAAAGCCCTGGGTTCAATTCCCCAGGACCCACATAAGCCAGACACACAAGGTGGTGGCCCTGGTGCGCGCTCTCTCTCTCTCTCTCTCTCTCTCTCTCTCTCTCTCTCTCTCTCTCTCTCTCTCTCTCTCTCTCTCTCTGCTTGAAAATAAATAAATAAAATATTTTAAAAAAAATATATATTATCGAAACTCCCCACTACTTCATTGAATCTATGATATTTCACTGAATTCTAAGATGGCTGTGAGTGAAGGCAGTTACCGTATGTTATTTTGTTTACTTATGCAGGAAGACAGCAGGACTAATTAATCTACAATGCAAAACTGCTGGCCTTGGCCTTCTATATCCATGGGTTTCAAATTCATAGATTCAACAAGTCACAGAAGGGCTGGAGAGATGGCTCAGCGGTTAAGGCACTTGCCTCCAGTGCCTAAAGCTCCTAGTTCAATTCCCAGTACCCACATAAGCCAGACCCATAAGGTGGTGGCCCTGGTGCTCTCTCTCTCTCTCTCTCTCTCTCTCTCTCTCTCTCTCTGTATATCTCTCTACTTGAAAATGAATAAATAAAATATTTTAAAAAATAAGTCACAGATCAAAAAAATATTAGAAAAGAAATGCATCTGCTTTGAACATGTGTGGACTTTTTTCTTGTCATTACTCACTGAATAGTAAGATAAAACTATCTGCATCACATTTGCATTGCATTAATCACTATAAGTAGGCTGAAGATGAATTAAAAGGTAATGGGAAAATGTGCATAGTTTACAAATACACACTTTACATAAGGGAATTGTCTCTGACAGATTTTTGGTATGAGCATAGTTACTAAAGTGATTCTCCCACATAAAATGAATGTTGGCTGTAATTTATTTAGAATTTTTTATTTAATTTACTCAAAAAAACATTTAGACTTATAAATTATCATATATTCACCCATGTACTACATAAAAATATAAGCAAAATAAATGGATAAGGTATTCCTTAGATTTCTTCACAATGATAATGTGGTTTTCTCCCTCAGTTTTTGGATGTGAATTGTCCTTTCTACACCACAGTCCTTCTCTATGCAAGGACACTGAGAGTACTGAAGCCAGTGGACTAGGCTTTGAAGGCCAGCTATGTAATTCTGAAATGCAAGACTTCTTGATTCTTGCTTAGTGGGATTACAAAACAAATGTGGTCCAACTCTGTCAGCGTCTCTCTCCTCTATGGTTTTCTAGAGTTCAGCGTGTTCCATTATGGGTTCAGAGACATTCCTACATGTTGTTCATTCCTTTGAGGTTTTGATGCTATTGCTTTCCAAATTGATGCAAATGTACCCACTGCAAGATTCACTCTGATGTACAACAAAATGTAAAGTATTTCTGTTGCATTCCACTAAACACAGCAATTTAAAAACTGCCATATCAGCAAAGATTTACAAATTAGAAAAAGTCATTTATTGTTTTGCTTTAAGCTACCATAATGAATAAGACGAAATATTTAGAAATTTATCATTTAAATATTTCTTTAAAGAAAAAAAAAAAAGGAAACAATTTCTTGAGAGGGAGAGGGAGAGGATTTCACTCTAGTCCAGGCTAACCTGAAACCCACTCTGTAGCCCGGCTGGCCTCACACTCACAGCAATCCTATCTCAGCCTCCCATTTTCCTCCCTCAGCCTCTCGAGGTATGAGCTTAAATGCTTAAAGCATTTTTACATCATTACTGCCAACACTGTTTGCAACTACATACAATAATAATAATAATAATAATACCTAACAGGTTTACTATTTTCTTACTACATGAACTTCAGAATTTAATGATATAATTCATTACCTTGGTCTTCTGCAAAGACTCTCAGAGATTCTAAAGCTTCTGTGTACATCCATTCATGTTCCTTGAGCACTTCTCTAAGTTCCTAAAAATAGGTTATTAATCTTTTTGTTAAAAATTTGAAATGAGCAATTTGTATAAAATGTAAAATTTACTTGAAAACATAAAGCAATCACAATATTTATGAAAGATATCTTATAGGCTTATCTTTAAAGGATATAGCTTGCTTCTCAGCCTTTTGGCTAAGATCAAGTGTAAAAGATATATCTTTTATATATCACATTTAAAATGATCATCTTGTTTAAGGCAGCTTTACAAATGTTTTCTGTTTACTTTCACCTCACGAATATTTAATAGTAGTACTCCAAGGAATGAAAGCTGGCCTTTTATAAATTTCTAGCTCTCTAGCCTAAAGTGCACCAAACACTAGGGGATGAAAAAGTGTTCAATAAATAACAAAACTTCACCAAATAGCAAGACTTTTATAAAATGTGAGCTTTAAAACATGTACTAATGTAACCTAGGGTTGCCATAAAATCACTATACAGGTTCAGGCATAACCTTAAACTCCTGATCCTCTTGCCTCTACCTCTGCAGGGAATACAGACATGTTTAAACATTGCTAGGGATTGAACCCAGGGTTTCATGGATGCTAGGCAAGCACTCTAAGAACTGAGCTGTAGCCCCAGCCTAAAAAACCCATACTTTTAACATACATAAAGAACAAGGATAGGGTCGGGGAGATGTCTCATGTGTTAAAAATGCTTGCAAAACCTAACGGTCTGAGTCAGATTCCACAGTACCCACAAAAAGCCAGGTGCACAAAATGGCACATGCATCTGCAGTTCATTTGCTGTAGCAGGATGCCCTGACATGCCCATTCCCTCCTTCTCTCTGTGTATAGAGGAGGGGTAAAAAATAATAACAAGTATAAAACAAGTTTTTCCATTTAGTTCATCAGCTGTATTACCTGAACATAAAATGGAATAAAACAATACAAGCCTAAATATATCCCAAATGTTAGAAAAATACACTTCAGTATACACTGACAATATGAAACAGAAGCCCATCCTTAGCATGGCTTATGAATGCCCTTGAAAGCATTCAAATACCTGGGATTTTAACAAAGCTTATGGAATATTTACACAATGAAAAGCAGTACTATAATTTTAAAAAATCTTATAAAAAAGTTCAAAACCAGGCTGGAGAGATGGATCAGTGATTAAGGCACTTGCCTCCAGTGCCTAAGGCCCCAAGTTCAATTCCACAGTACCCACATAAGCTAGACCCACAAGGTGGTGGCCCTGGTACTGGTACTCGCTTGCTCACTCACGCTCTCTCTCTCCTCTCTCTGCTTAATAAAGAAAGTAAAGTTCAAAACCCAATTTAGAAAAAAAGATACTTGAAGGATTATGAATCCTTTTACACTTATAAGAGTTCATAATTTGGATTGTTTGTACTATTGCTCTGCTTATGATAGTGATACTATAATTAATAATAAGATAAATAACCAAAATTATTAAAAAGCTAGGTAAAATATTTTAATAATCCAGAAAAAAATTAATTTGAAAACATAAATATATATAAATTGTCCTAAATTTATATATAGTTGAACTCAAACACTTATTTTACAATGTTTGCAGTAAATATATACTAAATTTTAGTATACTACTGCTCTTACCTGTTTATCAAAATTGGGAAATTCCTTTTGCAATTTCAAGACAATACTCTCTTGCTTTTCCCAATTACTGCTAGATTCTGCAGATTCATTTGATTCTTCTCCCTAAAAGAGATGGAAAGAACCAAGAGATCCACAATGACAAACAAGACTGCCTTCTGATTTCTCTTCTGCTGTATTATCCATCTCCACTGAGTTGTTATTTTTCTCTTTCAATAGCTAAGGCAGAAATAGCTAAATTGGGAATAATGCCTCTACAAAGACAGGAACACAGCTCAGTGGTAGTAGTTCTGGGTTAGATTGCCAACATTTGGGGCTGGGGAGATGGCAGTTAAGGCTCTTGCCTGCAAAGTCTAAGGATCCAGATTCAATTCACCACTACCCATGTAAAGCCAGATACACAAAACGGTGTCATGTGTCTAGAGTTCATTTGCAGCGGCTGGAGGCCCTGGTGTGCCCATACCCCCCCACACACACACGTTCTGTCTCTACTTACAAATAAATAAATAATATTTCATTAAAAACGCAGCTATGAAGTTTGAGATGGGAGGAGGAAAACTGCATTATTTTATAAACAGCAAATGATCTATTTGAGCTGAAGTACACTGAGCATGGATAAGCTATAGGGCTAAAGAATTAATTATTGCATACGAACTAAAGTCAATCTTAATTCAGAGGCATTAAAAGTAACAGGAGCAAAGGAATGAAGAGTACTTAAATAGTTTACAAAGTCCTTAAAAAATACTGTCACCCAGTGGAGTGTTCATCACTGGGACATCTCTATCACACTTCCCGAGGCTCAGGGCCTATCATAAAAGAGGTGCCAGAAAGATTTTAAGAGCCAAAGGAAGGACTTGGACTGCTTACAACGCAAACTTCCAGACACAAAATGGCCTTGATATTCATAACATCGCAGTGCCAGATAATACCTACACATAATGGGAGGAAAAGACAATGACACCAATACAAAACAGGAACTAATTGAGAGGAGGGAGAAATATAAGAAGGGTGGGAATCATAATGGCTTATGGTCTATAATTATGGAAGCTACCAATGAAAAAATAATTTTAAAAAAACTGTCATCTTCACTTAGCTTCACTTGTTTAGGACACTAACCACAGGAGGTGGGAAATGCTATTCTCTCCTAAACCTTGTCTTGCTAGTAGCATATTCCTGTATTTATTTGTTTTGGTTTCAATATAGGGACTCATGTAGCCCATCTAACCCTCAAACTCACCATGTACCCAAGGTGCCTCACCTCCCAAGTGCTAGGATTACAGGTGGGAGCTACCACACCTGGCTCATTCCCATTTTTTTTTTTAAATAAAACAAATGTCAATCAATAGAGAATGGACAATCTGTGAAGGGGGAGGGAGAGAGATGGTTCCATGCACTCAACCTCTAAGAAAGAGGCATGAGGGTTGACGATGTTGCTCAAACAGAGTGCTTGCTTAAAATGCACAAAGCCCTGGGTTCGAGCCTTAGCACTGCCGAAAATAAAAATAAAAAAAAAAGAAAAGAAAGAAAAAGACACAAAATAGTGCATGCATCAGGAGTTCATTTAAAGGAACAAAATGCCCCATTCCCTCTGTCTCTGCTTACAAGTAAAAAAAAAAGAGCCAGGTGTGGTGGCGGACACCTTTAATCCCAGCACCCAGCACCCAGCACTCAGCAGAGGCAGGAAGATCAGAGTGAGTTCAAGGCCAGCTTGAGACTACATAGTAAATTCCAGGTCTGGCTGGGCTAACGGAAGACCCTACCTCAAGATAAACTCCAGAAAGGAAATCCCCTACAACCACATAAAAGACAAGAGAAATCCTTTAAAACTTGGTTTATAAAGAATAATTATCAGAATCATGGCAAAGTGAAGAGGTGGGGAACAGAGTGCTACTTGAGAGCTGCAAAAGATTGATTTCAGTGGATTTTCAGCTGATAGTCATAGACTCGACATAGTCTCATGTTTATACTATAGTTCAGATGTAACTTACATGATCCAGTCTTGTCTTTTTTAAAGATTGATCATCATTAAATTCATCCTCCTCACACGGCTCTGAAGAAGAAGATAATTTTCTTTTCCTGGGCCCACCACCTTTTAAAACAGAAGCATACTCAAACTTTCTACAAAAATAGGAATCAATTCAAGCCTAAGGTAAAAATGTATTATTGTGAACAGCAGGCAGCTTTCTTAGCATGGGGCCTAATAATATTCATTGTTCTCTAGCTATATGTATATGAATAGACTGAAGGAAAAGTAGATACTTGGCAGTACTCCCAAAGGAGAAATCACTGTTGCATTACATTGTAGACTACCACAATATTGGTGTTAAAATACACTAACTCTCCAAAATGACAAGCAATTCTACAGAAATAATATTGGGACCAAGGGGGATCTCTCCAAGTTATAGCATTCAGCAGGGAAAACAAATAGAGCGCCATCAAGTCTATAGGAATACTCTAGGAATAGTATTACTGATAGAACTAAACACTCCTACCTCATAGCAGCCGTTGTATGAGGCCTTTAGTAAACTTTATTCTTTCACGTACTTTCCCTAACAAAGCTACAAGTGAGAAGGAACTGAGAGATACAGAACAGACTGTCAAGTAGGACACAATATACTAAAAATAAGAATTCTGAATTCACGTCAGAAAATTCAAGTCACAGCTCTGCTGTGTATTTACCTGGTGCAGCATTTACCTATTTCTGAACCATTTACAAAGAGCAAATTACCTGGATGCATTGCTATGCTATTAGGAAACTGCTGAAGCCCAAAGAAGGTTTACATTTTCAGCATCCATTTTATTACCATCCTAACTGTGCAGCCCTATAATATTCAAAGAAAGAACATACATGACAGCTGTAAGCTTAAAAATGTCACAGCAGCTCTTAACTTTCTTCACTTCCCAGGACTCTTGCTCTCACGCCTTCCTCCAACCCTCCTGTGATCAGCTCTAATCCTGTGCGTCTTGGGTCCTCATCCCCACACAGCAGACTGGCTGAGAATGGGAAACACAATCCTGTCTCCTAATCTTAGCCTCACCATTCGTCTCTGCCTTATGATCACAACCTTCCTATGGTCTCTAAACCGGCCATGGCTATTTACACCTGCCCTTAGCTTTCCTCCATGGGAAGGCTCAAGGTGAATGCCCTGGGCATCTCTTCTAGGTCTCCCCACACTTCCTCCTAGATTTAACCTTCCATGTGTTCACAGCCCCCTCCTACCTTTCCTCAGAAGCCTGTTTTTCTCATAGATGCAACATGCCTATAGCTCTACTCTCACTTCTCTTTAAATACGTTTTGTTTTCTCTTTAAATAAGTCTGTTTCTTTTAGCTTTTCATGTGTCTCGGCCCCATTCTAATCCTTCCCTGGAAACCTGTTTCTTCTAGCTCTCCTCAGTTTAGGAGACAGTGTGAAGCCAAAAAAATAGGTAAAAATTTCCAGGCCACTACGCACTGAACATGTAAACTTAACCTATTGTATGTTGGAAGAGTCATTGTTCTCTCATACCATTTTCAGAGGGCTCTAATAAGCATTATGTATATATCGATAACCATAGTTACAAATATAACTATCTGCTTCACAGCCCATGAGTTTTGCTTGATTATATATCCTATTTCCATGCTAAGGAAATAAAAACATAGAAAAGTTAGGTAACAATATCCAAGGTCACACAGCTAGTTAGTGGAAGACAAAAACCAGTATTCTGTGTAGGTAGCACACACATAGTACTACCCCCTTGTCCAAAGTGGAGGAAATTAAAGGTTTAAAATTTATGTGGATGAAATAATACCTTTAGAATACATTCCAATCAATCCACTTATAGGATAGAAAATGAAGTAGATAACCTGTTAAAAGTAATTATAGGTACATAGGAACATAATATTTTCTATTTGTGTATATATTTTAAGCTTCAAAAATGTAAGTAGAAAAACTCAGGGAAATGGGCATTCATTACATACTTTTTAAAACACAAACTGGTCTATCTTTTAGCAAAAGGGACATAGAAATACATAAAAATGGCCGGGCGTGATGGTGCAAGCCTTTAATCCCAGCACTCGGGAGGCAGAGGTAGGAGGATCGCCATGAATTTGAGGCCACCCTGAGACTACATAGTGAATTCCAAGTCAGCCTGGGCAGGAGTGAGACCCTACCTCGAAAAACCAAAAGAAAAGAAAGAAGACAGACAGACAAATAGACAGACAGAGAGACAGACAGACACACACACACACACACACACACACACACACACACAAAAATGTGCATGCCCTTTGATTAACCAACTAGTTTAAAATCTAGCCTATAGAAAGCTTAGTATAAATATAAGGTATTTACTTTAGCACTATAGATAATAATAATAAAGCAAATAAACATTCTTTTTTCTCTCACACTATCTTAAATAAATCAGTAAATTAAATAAACTTAATATTTTCAAAAATGATTTAAAGCTGGGCATGGCTAGCCAGGTCTTGTGGCTCACGTCTCCAATCTCAGGACTTGAGGGACAGAGGTATGAGGATCACTGTGAGTTAGAGGAGAGCCTGAGACTATGTCATGGTTTGATCCAGGTGTCCCCCACAAACAAATGAATGTTCTGATAGATTGATCCTCAGCTGATGGCAGTTAGGGAATTACAACCTCACTAGAGTTGTGTTGTTGGGGGCGGGCTTTTGGGGTTATAAGCCAGCTTCCCCTTGCCAGTTTTTGGCACACCTTCCTGCCGCTGTTTGCAGTGCTGTGGCAGAGGTGATGTCCAGCCCTCTGCTCATGCCATCATTTTCCCTGCCAGAATGGAGTCTCCCCTCGAGTCCGTAAGCCAAATAAACCCATTCCTCTACAAGCCACTTTTGTTTGGATTCTTTCTGTGCAGCAACTAGAAAGCTGACCGCAACAGTTTTGGTACCAGGATGTGGGGTCATCTGTTGCTGCTGGAACCCTGGTCTTGTGGCTTTGGTTTTCTGGAAGTGATCTACAGGAGGAATATGGAAGGATTTGAACTCTCAGCCTAAGAGATGCCTCGCAATGTTGTGAGTATAGCTTCATGGATCATTCTGGTCAGAGTTGAAAGACCTGAATGTAATGAGAACTATGGACTGTGAGGTTTGGCTTAAAAGGGGGAGAAAGAACTTGGTCAGGACTGTGCCAGAAGCAGTTTGCATGAGAGGCTTGCTGTGTTCTGCCTGCCTGTCTCCTGGAAATCTGTGCAGGGTTGTTTTACGTAAAGACGGACTGGTGTGAGCAGATGGAGATGGCACAGAAAGAAAGATCTTGGGGTCAAAACTGCTGCCCATTCACCTGCAATTGTTTGAAAGATTACAACCATTGAGATTGGGCCAACTGGTCTGCATTAGAACAACAGGAAGAATGTGGACTTTTTGAAGGAAGGGGCCTGAATGCTCTGATCCCCCCCTGGATTAACAAGTTGGTGGCCCACCTAGTTCTGTGGAATGGAGATTGGTTAGAAAGAGAGGGTCGTTGGATTTGCAACACAGTTTTGTTTTTGAAAAATGGCCATTGGCATGTGAAGCAGGTGTGCTAGGTTGCCTGCATGGAGCCCGATGGAGCCACAAGGATGAACTGTGGATTGCAATGGAGACCCAAATAATTCCAGGACTATGTATGGGTGCCAAGGCGAGCTGCCAGCACCAGATGAAATTTTCCCGGACTGTGAGTAGCCAAGCTGGAGGGGTGGATTTGAATCTCCGAGACTTATTGGTTAGAATCATTGAACTTGGAGTTAGAGATTGATGGTGCCCTGTTTGTCTTAAATCTTGTATTGGTCAATCTGTTTTTTGCTGTGCCTCATGTTTTGCATTGTGAATGTTCTGTGCCATTATGGCTTTATTTTTGGTATTATGGCTCAGTTGAAAGCTGCGGGGACTTAAGAGTTGAGCTGAACATATTGTGTTTATATCTTGAATGATTACTAGTTTGTGGGGGCCAGGGGCAGACTGTCATGGTTTGATCCAGGTGTCCCCCACAAACAAATGAATGTGTTCTGATAGATCGATCCTCAGCTTATGGCAGTTAGGAAATTACAACCTCACTAGAGTTGTGTTGTTGGGGGCGGGCTTTTGGGGTTATAAGCCAGCTTCCCCTTGCCAGTGTTTGGCACACCTTCCTGCCGCTGTTTGCAGTGCTGTGGCAGAGGTGATGTCCAGCCCTCTGCTCATGCCATCATTTTCCCTGCCAGAATAGAGTCTCCCCTCGAGTCCGTAAGCCAAATAAACCCATTCCTCTACAAGCCACTTTCTGTGCAGCAACTAGAAAGCTGACTGCAACAGACTACATAGTGAATTTCAGGTCAGCCTAGGATAGAGTAAGACCCTACCTTATAAAAATGAAAAGCTGGGCATGGTGGCATATGCCTGTAATTTCAGCACTCAAGAGACTGAGATAGGAAGGGGTTCTAGGTCAGTTTGGGCATCTTCGCAAAACCTTTTCTTAAGTCTCAAATACTGCTCCTTTCCTGCCAACAAAGATTTAGTTTGAGTATGGCATGTAAGTTTATTTTATTTTATTTGGTTTTGTTCTAGGCCCAGGCTGACCTGGAATTCACTATGTAGTCTCAGGGTGGTCTCGAACTCATGGTGATCCTTCTACCTCTACCTCCCAAGTGCTAGGACTAACGGTGTGCACCACCACACCCAGCTTAACTTTATTTTTTTTTAAGGTTATATTTTACTTATTTGAAATGCTTTTAGTAGTAGGATTACAGGTAATTTTTTTCTTATATAGTTTTCATAGGTAAAAATTAAATTGTAATCGAGACTGCTTAAAAACTAGATTTTTTAAAAATTGTGATTCCTTTAAATGAATTTTTTTTAAATCAAAAGCCTGAAACATAAACATTTTCTCACTGAAGGAATGCTGATTACCAGCTTGGGATTTCCACAAAACACTGTGTTCCTCCTACTGACTCAGATATAGACCTGTAAATAGAACTACAATGGAAATAGAAAGAATATATGTTCCCAGAATTCATGTTACAGAATGGAATCTATAGAAAACAAGTAAAACCCTCTCAATGTTCTTTTTTGACATTGATCCTACTCTTGGGGGGGGGGGGGAAATCAAGATAAAAATTTGGATCCCCAATAGCTATATGATCTCAGTTTAACCCTAAGCATTTGTTTCTTTAAAGAAAGAAAAACACACCTGAAGCTACTAATACTTCACAAGGTTTTATAAGAACTCCCAAAGGAGTAGGGGAACTGTCAAACAGTACCAAGAGATGTCTAAACCAAAGCTGACACAAGCATACCTGCATCACCAAACATCAGCAAGGCAGCAGCAATTGCTCCATCCATAGTGCTGGTCGACTCAATCAGCTAATAATGAAAAGAGACATAGGTTTATAAAATGACACAACTATTCAGAGACACTGAATTATTTAAGAACAAGAAATATCATATAAGGTATGAAAATGTGAGTTATAGTTTAAGTCCTATGCTAAACTTTTATAATATCTGGTTTATTTTAAAAGTATGAGCCAGGGGCTGGAGAGATTGCTCAGTGGTGCAAAGCCTAATAGCTGGGGTTCAATTCTTCAGTACCCAAGTCAGATTGGTGCACACATAAAACCAGATGAACAAAGTGGTGCATGCATCTGGAATTCATTTGTAGCAGCATTAAAAAAAAAAAAAAAAAGTATAAGCCAGGCTTGAGAGCACATGCATTTAAGCCCAGCACCTGGGAAACAGGTACTATGAGTTCAAGACCAGGCTGAATACAAAATGAATTCCAGGTCAGCTTGGGCTTGAATGAGGCCCTGACACAAAAACCTATATACAAACAAATATTAAATGTATGAACTTATCTAAGCATATCTTTAAATTCCTCTTGATCACTGTGAAGAAAAAGTAATAATCACATATACACAGCAAACTCCAGGTTTTATTTATTATCTTAATGATATGGCCTTGTATTGAAGCCCTGAAACTTTCCTATCCATGTGTTCAGGTAGTATGTACATAAGAGGGAGGAAGTGGGAAGAGATGGGGAAAGACAGGCAGACACTTAAGTACATTTCTCTTTATTTCTGATAGAAAGTAGCTTTCTTTAAAACTTTAAACTACTTTCTTTAAAACAATTCAATACTTCTTAAAGTGACTGAGTGATAAAAGGCTTTTCAAGTAATTCAGAGGTTTGTTTGTTTTGTTTTTTTTCAGGGATAATATATCACTTATATATAAGCTCCAGCAGGCTGTTTTTTTTTTTTTTAGACTTAGTAACATTTTAGATTTCAGAAGAAATTAAACACCCTATATATGTTTCATTATATATATTTTACCACATTTCCAATGTTAGTTGCTTTTAAAGATCTTATCACAATAAGCTTTTACATAAATAAAAGGTTGCTTTTTGTTGCTCAGGATGGCCTGGGACTTACTATGTAACCCCAAATGGCCTCGAACTCAAGATTTTCCTACCTCAGCCCCTAGAATTGCAAGAATGCACAACCACTCCTGGCTCCTAATGGCCCATTTTGTATTAAATCAAATATCATTGCCATTACTACTTTTTCCTGATCTTAGATCCTTAATTTCTTTTAAGGCCATTTTAATTTTCAAAAAGGTCAAAGAATGCATGATGGTAGGTACCGTACCTTTAGTACCAGCACTTGGGAGGCACAGGTAGTAGGATCACCATGAGTGCCAGGCCAGGTCAGCCTGGGCTAGATAGAGTGAGAACCTACCTGGGGGGTGTCAAAAAATATTCTTATTAAACTTCTAACTAAGTTTATTTTTCATAACTTCTTGAATTCCTTTATATGGTCTACAACTTTACACAGCAATTTATATACATTGCCTTTAAAGTTCTTGAACTGGGGTCACTTGAAATATAGATTACAGGGGGTTGTAAAATGGTTCAGCATGTAAGAATGCATACAGAACAAACCTAAAGACCTCAGTTTGATCCCAACCACCTGCATTTATAAAAACAAGGTAGGGGGGAGAGACATGATCTCACCACATGCCTATATCCATGACACTAAAGCAAGGCCAAAGGGGTTCATGCATCTGAGTCTGCAGTAGCTAGAGGCCCTGGCAAGCCCCTCTCTCTGTCTCCTCTCTCTGCTTATGAGATAAGGCACACTTTCTTGTTGCCATTGTCCATGTGATGTCCATAGATGACATCCATCCTCTAAAGGCTCATGCCATTGTTTTTCCTGCCATCATGGAGTTTCCCCTCGAGTCTGTCCCTTGAACATCTTCAAGTTCTACATTAAGAGGAATGACTACACCATTTTCCTGAGCTATGGTAGTCAGATCTGGTAGTGGGAACTTCTCTACTGAACCCCCAAAATCGACAGTGATGGTGCAGGTTTTTTCAGATTATGGCTTCATTTCCCAGCACTGAGGATATTATCAGAAGTAACTCATGCCTGTAATCCCAGCATCTGGACTCAGAAGGCAGGAGGATCGATTTCAACATTAGTTTGGGATACAGAGTCTCAAACCAGCCTGGACTATGAGATCCTGTCTCAAACAAACAAACAAACAAAAAAAACATGAAAAATAAATAAAAATTTAAAAAGTTTATTGTAGATAACAGTCTCTAGACTAAAGACTCATAAAATTCTTATGCCTTCCATAAAGCAATTCCTTTTATACCAAAATTGTAACCATGTTTTTAGTGCTTTTATAAATTTTTATTCTCTTCAAGTCTTTTGGAAGTGCCAAATATAATAAGTGAACATCTTAAAAAAATGAGATAAAAATAGGAGTAATTTAAACTGGGCGTGGTGGTGCACGCCTTTAATCCCAGCACTCGGGAGGCAGAGGTAGGAGGATCGCCGTGAGTTTGAGGCTACCCTGAGACTACATAGTGAATTCCAGGTCAGCCTGGACTAGAGTGAGACCCTACCTTGAAAAACCAAAAAAAAAAAAAGAGTAATTTATAGTTCAAGTTGATAGGCGCAATATCACCTATGTTTCATAGCATAATTTGACTTAAGACTATATTTTTTTCAACCTTCTTCAAATTAGTTAATATTAAAAGAAACCCAAGAACTGGGTGTGGTGGTGCACACCTTTAACCCCAGCACTTGGGAGGCAGAGGTAGGAAGATCACCATGAGTTCAAGGCCAGACTGAGACAAGTGAATTCCAGGTCAGCCTGAGCTATATCGAGACCCTATCTTGAAAAATAAATAAATAAAGGAGCAAAGAAGACACAGCAAGATGAACCTCAAATTCTTCTATGTAAAAGAAGCCAGTCACAATATGTAACACAATATAGGAATATAGGAATATATGAAATGTCCAGGAAAGACAAAGCTATAAAGATCATATGAAAAAAAGTAATTGGAGGTTGGGATGACAGTATACATGGATAGCATTGTAAAAAAAAAAAAGTAGATTATGGGGCTGAAGGGATGACTCATTGGTTAAGGTGCTTGCCTGCAAAGCCTAAGCCAGGTTAGATTCCCCAGTACCCATAGAAAGACAAATGCAAAGTAGTACATGCATGTGACATTTGTTTGCAGTGACTGGAGGCCCTGGTGCACATTCTCTCTGCCTCTCTTGTCTCTCTCTCCTTGCAAATAAATAAAAATATTTTTAAAGTAGATTATAACTGCCTAGAGCTCAAGCAGAGAGGGAAAATGAGTGACTACTAATGGAAACAAGGTGTCTTTCTAGGATGATCACTACATAACTTTTTAAATATACTAAAAACCATAAAACTGTATTTTTTAAAAATTGTACTTTAAATGGATGATCATTACAGCTATATGAAGTATATCTCAAAAGACTGTCAGATGGTGGGTGTGGTTGTACATGCCTTTAATCCCAGCACTTTGGAGGCAGAGGTAGGAGGACCACTGTAAGTGTCTGAGGCCAGTCTGAAAATAGAGTGAGTTCCTGATTAGCTTGGGCTAGAGTTAGACCCTACCTAAAAAAGAAAAAAGAAAGAAAGAAAGAAAGAAAGAAAGAAAGAAAGAAAGAAAGAAAGAAAGAAAGAAAGAAAGAAAGAAAGAAAGAAGTAGTCAGACTGGTGATCAAATCTTGTCTGCCTTTTTTACGTTGGTTGAAATATGTGAGCATTCAATAAGAAATGCACTCTAACTGATAGAATACATACTGATAACCTCCTGTAGCAGCAGCTCCCTGTCCAGAAAACAATACGCTTTGTGGTATACCAAGTCTACACTTCAGAGTCACCTGGATAACACCTACATACCCAATAAATGAAGCTACAGATGGGCTGGGGAAGACGGGAGGTGGGAATGACAAGACAATATCATGAGAAGATAAAAGAACCTTCCACCACATGAGACCTCCAAGGCCATTCAACAAACAAGCCTCAGAGCTAAGGAGACGCTATACATAGATCTTCAGAGATTTATTTCCTACTCAAAACAATCAAATGGCCTATTGTTATCTGTCCTTGTAACAGATCAGGGTATAATAGCCAATTTAATTTCTCTGTAATTAAATCAGTATCTCTCATCAAAGGTGCTACAAACTGAACAATCCTTTGTTATGCAAGACTGTCTTAAGTACTGTACAGTATTTAGCATCACTAGCCTAATAATGACTCAATAAACATTTACTATTATAAAGTGGAATTATTTATTGCTGTGTCAAGTGAAAGGTTTGTCATTTTAGAAGCACTCATGTCCAAAATCTTGGAACCTATTTGGGCTAGGAACAATCACATTATCTTATTACTTACATGTGAATAATATGTCATGAGTTAAGACTCTCAACAAGTCAATTTCTGGAACTTACCTTCATTACAAAAAATAATAGCCAATAATTACCTTCTAACATAAAATATCTCTTAAAAATGAAGCCGGGCGTGGTGGCGCATGCCTTTAATCCCAGCACTGGGGAGGCAGAGGTAGGAGGATTGCTGTGAGTTCAAGGCCACCCTGAGACTACAGTGAATTCCAGGTCAGCCTGGACTAGAGTGAAACCCTACCTCGAAAAACCAAAAAAAAAAAAAAAAAAAAAATGATCATGTAGTATTAACTATAGTACTGAATTCAGGAGAGACTTATCACTACAGATATAAATGATGGTATAAAAGGTATAACCTTGGGCTGGAGAAATGGCTCAGCGGTTAAGGCACTTGCCTCCAGTGCCTAAGGCCCCCCGTTTAATTCCCCAGGACCCACATACGCCAGACCCACAAGGTGGTCGCCCTGGTGCGCTCTCTCTCTCTCTCTCTCTCTCTCTCTCTCTCTCTCTCTGTGTGTGTGTGTGTGTGTGTGTGTGTGTATCTGCTTGAAAATGAATAAATACACAATAAAATTTTTTTAAAAAAAGGTATAACCTTAAGTAGATCATTGTCACTTCTTTGTGGAAAAAGCTCCTTTAAAGTCTGAAGTTTGGCATCTTTAAGATCTTCCAATTCTGAAAGGTCTTCCAGTTCTGAAATCTCATTTCTTCTTGCAACAGAAGGCAGGCCTTGGGACTCTTCATCTTCAGATGGCTCAGAACTAAAAACATTTTCACAGGGGAAAAAAAGCACTTTATATATATATGCCAATGGTTTTTCATGTTACTGTCTATACAGGATACAGATCATGTGCAGGTTTTCAATATTAAACATAATCTAAATTAGAGTAAAAGAACTTTTATCTTAGTAGAGTTTTTTTGTTGTTGCCCCCCCCCCTTTCTTTTTTTAAGGTCAAGTCACTCTTCCAGGCTGGCCTCAAACTCACAGCAATCCTGGGAATGCCCCTAGAGTCTTATATACTTTTAAGTACCTAGGTTATCAGAATCTGAATGTTAAAAATCAGTGTTTCGGGCTGGAGAGATGGCTCAGCGGATAAGGCACTTGCTTCCCTTGCCTAAGGCCCTGGGTTCAATTCCCCAGTACCCACATAAGCCAGACTCACAAGGTGGTAGCCCTGGTGAGCGCGCTCTCTCTCTCTCTCTCTCTCTCTCTCTCTCTCTCTCTCTCTCTCTCTCTCTCTCTCTCTCTCTCTCTGCTTGAAAATGAATAAATAAAATATTTAAAAATCAGTGTTTCTGTCAGGACCAACCCAGAACAACCCAACAGAACATTTATTTCATATGAGGGTTTATTCTCCAGCAAGCTATTTGAATTTTTTCCACTCTATTTTATGTGTTTGATATTGAGTGTCAAATTATCTCACTTATCCCACCAAAAAAAAAAAATCATTTTCAAATTTTGGTATGTTTGTAACTGAAGCTATAGTGTGTATTTTCTGAGGTTTTGTTCTTTCATCTCAATCTTCAACCTCTGCAGCTGCCCATGGTTTACTACTGTTGGAGTGGTCTTTCGTTCCCTCAAAAATGTTCTAATATTCAACATGGTTCTTTATGTTCACTACTGAAACTTCAATGTCTTCCTGATTTTCCCCACTTTAAGGAGTAGCTGCTGCCCAGCTGGTCTGGCTCTATAAACCAGGCAGAAATGCCAGATTATCAGTGGGTGCTAGAGGTCAGCCACCTTCTACAACTTCCTCTATCTGTTTGAACTTTTTGGTAATTATGTCTTTAATAACACTTAAAATATATTTTAACTGATATAGCATAAAACTACACATATTAATGGGATGTCATGTAATGTTCAACTGGGTAATGTTTTATATCAGATTAAATATAGTTATACCTTTAATTTTTATTTTTATTTTTTTTGAGGTAGGGTTTCACTCTAGCCCAAGCTGACCTGGAACTTGCTCTGTAGTCCCAGGCTTGCCTTGAATTCACGGTTGATCCTCCTACCTCTGTCTCCCAAGTGCTAACTGTGCCTTTAAAAGAAGAAATCCAAGGGTTGGGGAGATGGCTCAGTGGTAAAGGTGCTTGAAGGTCTTAGTTCGAGTTTGAATCCACAGTACCCACATTAAGCCAGATGCACAAAGTGTCAAATTCATCTGGAGTTTGTTTATAGTGTTCAGAGGTCCTGGCATGCCCATATTCATATTCTCATTCTCTCTCTCTCTCTCTCTCTCTCTCTCTCTCTCTCTCTCTCTCTCTCTCTCTCTCTCTCTCTCTCTCTTTCTCTCTCTCTCCCCCTCCCTCCTCCCTCCCTCCCTCTGTAATTACTGTTTAAGAAATAAAAATATTTAAGAAGAAAGCCAGGTGTGGTGGTACACACCTTTAATTCTAGCACTTGAAAGGTAGAGGTAGGAAGATCATTGTGAGTTTGAGTTCAAGGCCACCTTGAGACTACATAGTGTATCCCAGTTCAGCTTGGGCTACACAGTAATAGCCCTACCTAGAAAAACCAAAGAAAAGCAGAAGAAACTCAAGCCAGGCATGGTGCCACACGCCTTTTAAGTCCAGCACTGAGGAAGCTGAAGTAGAAGGGTCACCATGAATTTGAGGCAAACCTAGGGCTACAGAATGAGTGAGTTCCAGGTCAGCCTTGGCTAAAGTGAAACGCTACCTGGGGGGTGGGGGAGGGAGGGAGGAAATCAACAAATGTTATGAAATGTTATGCGAAGAAACAACAAAATCTGTTTTCTCTCTTTTTAATACATTTGCTTATATATCTATATATCTATATATATATATATATTTGCTTATATATCTATTTGAGGGGGGGGGCAGACAGAAAGAAAATAGGTGCTAGGGCCTGTAGCCAGTACAAACAAACTCAATGCATGTGCCACTTTGTGCATCTGGCTTTATGTAGGTACTGGGGATTCAAACTCGGATCTAATAAGATTTTTTAGGGTCTCTAAGAGGAGGGCTGGGGAGTGGACAGTCAAGCTTAAATGACAATACAGTGAACATCCACATCATGGTTAGAAAATTTAGCTACAAAGTACTTATGACCTGAATATAAATTAGGAGCTAAATAATAGTAGAAAACTGTTTCCTTTTGATACTGCTTTTGGGGCTGGAAGATTTGCTTAATGGTTAAAGATGTTTGCTTGTGAAGCCTGCTGGCTTGGGTTCAATTCTCCAATTCCCATATAACACCAGATGCACAAGAGAACATTTGTCTAGAATTTATTTGTAGTATCAAGGGGCCCTCATATTCTCTAGTGTACTTGCATTCTCTCTCTCTCTCTCTCTCTCTCTCTCTCTCTCTCTCTCTCTCTCTCTCTCTCTGGGTGTCTGTATCTGCCATAAAAATATGTTTAAAGAAAGAATATTGTTTTGCTTTTATTTTTGGTGGGGCAGGCAGATGTATAACCATGTGCCAAGGAGATAAGTGGTAGGATAGCTATAACTTACTTTCAAATACTTCAGTGAAAAGTGGCTGGAAGCGGTGGTACAAGCCTGAAATCCCAGCACTCAAGAGGTGGAGTCACAAGAATCAGGAGTATAAGGCCAACCTCCACTATATAGCAAGCTTGAGGCCAGCCTGGGCAACATGAGACCCTGACTCAACAAACTAAAACTAATAATAAAACAACAGATGGGATGCTGTTTCAGTGGGCAAAGCGTTTGCCTAGCATACATGAAGCCTTAGTGAAAACCCCCACCACATAAAACAGGGCATAGTGGCAAATGCCTGTAATTCTAGCTCTTGGGAGGCAGAAGCCTGAGTTCAAAGCCCCTCAGTTACACAGGGATACATGAGACCCTGTTTCAAAAAGCCAAAACAGATGAATCAATGAACACATAAAGAACACAAGAGGTATACACATAGGTAGATAGGTATATATCTACAAAGTAGTTATGTAAGTATTCATTATTTGCCTGTATGCTTAAAACTTTAAAATGAAAATGTAAGAATAAGAGTTGACCACTTATTAATTTATCCAGTCTCAGATAAAATCCTTTACTCTTAAAAGGCAAACTTCCCAGACAACACGGCCAATCAATGCTAACCAAAGCAGAGGCTAATGAAAACTCAACAGTAAATCAGACTCCTAACAGGCCCACCCAGGCTCAGGGAACATTATGAAGATGAGGCAGATTTTTAAGAGCCACAGAGTAGGTAGGAATATCCTGAGATATGGTCCATAGAATGAGGCCTTCATTAACCCCACAGTGAATACCAACCACACCAGGGAAGAAAGCCCTCAGGGAAAGGGGAGTGGGAGTTTGGGAGGGGTGAGGGAATTTTAAGAGTTTAACCTTTTATAAAATAAAAGGTAAATTTAAATTTACATTAAAAAAAAATCAAACTCCCCTTTCAGTACTAAAGGTAGGGATTCCATTTACTACTTCCTGTATGTCTCTGCTTACGGATCTACTGTCTTTCTGCTTAAGCTCTTTGCCTAAACCCACAAAGTGCTCCAGACTATACTCACAATTAATCCCAGACCCTGTGCACATAGCAGCAGCTTTAAATGTTGACAGATTATCTACTTCCTTACTTAGCAGTAGTTTCAACCCAAAATTGCATTCACTTAAGCACAGCAATGTCCTCTGAACTGTCAGTGGTAACATAGTACTACTATGTTACTAGTTAGTAGTAACTGTCAGAGTAATAAACACTCTCCTCTGCTATCTTTTCGCCTCTCTAGTCCTATAAATTCTTAAAACACCAGCCCTTACATTTTGCCATCACTGTTTTATTAAAGAAACCTTGCTGAGGCCATGCAAACCAAGTAGTTAGTCAAAGCTTATTTCACTAAAAATGAGACAAATGCACAGCACAAGCTTCCTAAACATGGCACACTGAGAAATAAATGCAAAAATAGGGGAGGCACCAGGTTCAGAATCCTTATGAAAAGGATGATAATGCAAATATGAAATTGCCAATAAATGACTTCTTGCTAGGACTAGACAATGAATATATTATTTTGCCACTTTTCAATTAAGTTAAAATTTTTCAGGGCTGGAGATGTCTTAGTGGTAAAGGCACTTGCCTGCAAAGCCTAAGGTCCCAGGTGTGATTCCCTAGTCCCCACATAAAGCCAGATGCAAAAGGTGGCCCATGTGTCCAGAGTTGTTTGTGGTGGCTAGAGGCCCTAGCATGCCCCCTCCCTCTCTCCCCTACCTCCCTCTCTCTTCTCTCAAATAAATTAATTCAATTTTATTAAAAAAATAAATTTTTGCCTGGCATGGTGGCACACACCTTTAATCCCAGCACTTGGGAGGCAGAGGTAGAAAGATCACCATGAGTTCGAGGCCAGCCTGGGCTAGAGAGAGACCTTATGCTCAAAAACAAAAACAAAAACACCCCAAATTTTTCAAAACAAAAAGTGAAATGGGGCTTATTTCCTTGGGATTCTTCATTCAGGAGCTTCACTATTTACTATTTCAGAATATATTTCAAGATAAGGCAGGTATATAGGGGTAGGATACCTTCCAGTGAGTCATTGGCCAGGGCAATTCCTGAGGCCCCCAGAGCATTACAGGCCATTGCCAAGGCCCAATAGATGGTAAGACTCTATTGCAAAAGATTCCACACGTTTGGGCTGCAGATCACTGGGAAATCAAGCTAAGCTGAAAAACCTCCTCCCTGGCCACACCTTAGGGTCCATTGTGGAAAGGGTGGTGAAAAGAATTTAAGATTATAAGGAAGGGTAGTGCTGATTATAATGCAATCTTCCAGACACAAAATAGCCTTCATATTCATGAAGTAGCAGTGCCTGAAACTACTTACGAAACACCATCATAATAGGAGGAAAAAAAATGATGACATCAAAGTGTAAGAGAGACTAATTAGGAAGAGGGATTCAATGAGAGAGGATTCAGGGGAAGAATGGGGTGGAGTTAAATTATGCTTCTTTGTCTATACTTAGAGAAGCTTTCAATAGAAAGTTAAAAAAGGCCCCATGAGCCTTTAATCCCAGCACTCTGGAGGCTGAGGTAGGAGGATCTCTGAGTTTGAGGACAGCCTGGGACTACAGAGTTGAGTTCCAGATCAGCCTGGGCTAGAGTGAGAGACCCTACCTGGAAAAAAAAAGTTTAATTCAGGGGCTGCTGAGATGGCTGGCTCCAAGCTCAATCCCTAGCATCCATGCAGAGTGTGGGGTGGCTGCATATGTCTGTAACACCAATGCTGATGGGCTGCTTTGGTTTGCTGGTCAGCCAGTCTAGCTGAAAAACGGTGAGCTCCAGGTTTAGAGACACACTGTCTCAGGAAAATAAGGTTGAAGAATGAGAGAAGGCACAAGTGCACAGGGGTGAATGCATCTGCACTTATAAGTGAACACACCACACAGGCACAAGCATGCTCAGAAGCAAGACCTCATCTTACTCTCAGCAGAACCTAACCTGACCTCATTCTTTCCTGTAACTTTCCTGGGTTAGATTCTGGGTCACATAATCCTCCTTAAAACCTTCTCTAATTGTCTAAACCGTTTTTTGTTTGTTTTCGAGGGAGGATCTTACTCTAGCCCACACTGACACAAAACTCATTCTGTAGCCCCAGGTTGGCTCCAACTGACAGTGATCTCCTACCTCAGCCTGGAATTAAAGGCATGGCTGCCAGACTCAGGTAAGTTTTCTCATCTTTCTAGCTCTAAAATCCAGACTTCCTCTTGCCTAAGTATTTGAACCTAGAGATCATCTCTAGGTTGCTTATAATCTTACTGAGTTCTCACAACATAGCTTTAAAAATGAACTGAGGGCCAGCCTGAGCTAGAGAGTCTTTCTCAAAAAACAAGTGACTCAGTGATAGAATACTTGCCTTTTTAATGTGTGCAAGGCCATGGGTTTTATTCTCAGAACCAGAAGATAGATGGTTGATAGTTGATAAAAAGACAAACAGAAAAATAAGTAGATAACAGAAAAATTGCAGTCCATAAATGTTAAAATGATTCTATTCATAGAAATGACAGCTTTCTCAATTTGGATATGCAACCTAGACTTGTTAGTTCTCAAATATAACAATGTGGCTGCCACCTAGATGTTGTGGTCATCTCCACCTACATATCTCAGTTTCTCAATCATCGCATATTCAAGGCTGATGATCCACAACAGAAAGTCTTCTCTATGCCAGTAAGAACTTAATCCTTTTGCCTCAGGCCAAAAGAGGTCTCTCCCAACCCACATGAAATCAACTAACAAATTCTTTGTTCTACCCTCAAGGACTAACCAGAATCTAACCACTTCTTATCAGTTCCACAGGTGTAGAGTCTTTTTTACTACCATATTGTATCAGGATCTATGCTTCTATAGTCATAAAGACCTTGTAGCAACAAAGGTCACTTTACTTCTGGTCAATACTGTGTGCACTTCCCATGCCATACAGAATAAAAACCAAGCCAGGAGTGATGGTACACTTAGGGAGGCAGAGGGAGGAGATTCACCCAATTAGAAGCCAGCCTAAAATACAGCCTGAGGGCATGGTGGCACACAACTTTAATCCCAGCTCTTGGGAGAGAGGATCCCAGTGAGTTGAGGGCAGCTAAAGACTACAGTGAGTTCCGGGTCAGTCTGGGCTAGAGAGAGACTACATCAAACTACAAACCAATAACAATAACACCACACACACACACACACACACACACACACACACACACACACACACACACACAGTGTTATTTCCTCCCCACTTTCCTTACAAATACCAGACAAAATGCCTAAAATACTCCTCCTGAATTTCCTATTCCATTACTCTCTTGAATGTAGCACATATGCTTTCACATGCTGTATGTTTTATTGTTTGGTAAATTAGACTTCACGAGGGTAAGAGTTTAAGGTTAATTTGTTCATCCTTTTCTTCCTAATCATAAACTAATAACAGGAAGCAAACAGCAAATGTTAAATGATTCTATTCGTGAACTAAGAACAAATCCTAAAGCAGTTATAGATGATAAAAGTATAAGTTAATTCAATTATCTATCTTCAGAGGTTAAAAAATATTGAATGTTTCTCACCATCTATTAAAAATCATTTTCCAGGGCTGGAGAGATGGTTCAGTGGTTAAGATGTTTGCCTGCAAAACCTAATTACCTAAGTATGATTCCCCAGTGCCCACAAAGCTATAGCACAAAGTAGCTCATGTATCTGGAGTTTGTTTGCAGCAGCTGGAGGCCCTGGCACACCCAATTTCTGTGTCTTTCTCTCTGCTTGCAAATAAATAAATTAAAATAATTAAGATTTTTTTTTTTTTTTTTTTGGATCTGGGTGGACACCTTTAACCCCAGCACTCAGGGGACAGAGAGTTTGAGGCCACCCTGAGACTATATAGAGAATTCCAGGTCAGCCTGAGCTAGAGCAAGACCCTACCTAAAAAAAATAATAATAATAATAAAATAAATTCATTTTTTAGGGGATAAGCAGTTATAGGCACTTGCTTGCAAAGCCTAATAGCCTGGGTTCAGTTCCCCAGTACCCACATAAACCCAGATGCACATAATAGCACATGCATCTGGAATTTGTTTGCAAGGGCAGGAGGCCCTGGCATGGCCATACTCTCACCCAGATTCTCTCTAACTCTCTCCCTTGCAAAAAAATAAAATTTAAAGAAGTCTATAAGCTGGGTGTGGTGGTGGATGACTGTAGCCCAACACTCTTTAGGCCAGCCTGGGACTACATAGTCAATTCCAAGTTAGCCTTAGCTAGAGAGACCCTAACTTTAAAAAAGAATTTTAAAAAACAAAACAATTTTCTAGAAAGCACATACATACACAGACACACAGATACAGACACACACACACATACATACACACATGTACACACTGTACCTCTTTCCATGCCTATGAGCTAGAAAAATATAACCAAGATACAGACAAGGAAAGGCAAGAGTCACTACAATATTTCATGTCATATATCGTTTGAAAAATTTCTTACATATGCAAATAACTCACACAATAATCACTGTATCTTTGTTGAATTTCTTCTCTTGAACTGCACTGGAACAGTTTGGAGAAACAATATCTTCATTATCAGAAGACAAATCAATATACTGTATTCCTCTTTGATTCTGGAAACATGACATACTTGCTTTTTGTTCATTATCTGGTGCTTCTGGAACACTAGAATCTTCTGAAAAAGAAGAAAAATGAGAAAGACATTCTGAGCATCTTATTTTTGATAGTTCTGAGCACATGTTAAAAAATTCCCAATCCCATCTTCCTGATTTCTATTCTAAAACCAAAAAATTCTTGCTACTGAGGCAGAATAGCATCAGAGAAAGGATGAGCCCCTCGCCCAAGAACTCTAACACAATAAACTGCTTAAGGCCTTTTTCCCTTCCCAGCTATGAATCCGTAATTTTCTAGGAATTGTACCACAAACTCCATTTACAATAAAAGCATTTGCTCTAATACCCTTGTGTAAACCTAGTGGCTCCAGGTTTTATTTTATGTGATTGTAGAACCACTTTAGTAATCTCTAATGAAAAAGAGGAATAGAGAAAGAGGAGCTTTATAGAAATCTATTTAACAATGAAATTCCAAATTCTTATACAGTCACCACTAGAAAACTTAACACTCTCTTGTTTGAGAAGTCACACTGGTGCTCTTATGGGTCTTTCTCTGAACCCTGATGTTAAAATTATCTCTTCATAAACTCATTCTGCTTCATATAAGCTCCTCCTAAAATTCTTTTCTGTGGTGAAGTCAAGAATCCAGTTTACTTCAATTTTTAAGGTCCATAAAAGATGAGGAACATCCTTTGGCTGCTGCAGGCAGCAGTGTGGAGCTGTGCCTCTTTTCCTGGTGGATGATACTTTATTTATTTTCTTTTGGAGTTTTCTGAAGCAGGTTTTCCCTATGTAGTTCGCTGTGCTTTACTTTCTAGTATTCAGTTCAACCTGAGAGAGAATGACACCAAAGCCCAAGATTTGTCTTCCAACACTGTACCTTACACTTGTAATGTCATCCCTCTGAACTAAGTTTCCTCATCTATAAAATACAGGCACTAATAGTCTGCTAATACCATACAAAATCAAATGAGTATTTCTCAAGAATTTAGTAACTGCCACAAACCAAGATCCATGAATAAGCTGATGCTCATATGGGTCTAAAGGATTGAGTTATGTCCTATCTCCTATTCATGGGTTGAATCACCAAGATTTCACAATGTGTTGAGATGAAGCCTTTAAAAAATAAAAAAAAAAATAAAAAATAGTCTAAGCCTGTGAATAATTAGATCAGCCTGACAACCCCTGGTTCCAACCACTGGTTCCTTCCCTCACTGAGCTGTTGACCAAAGTGACTCATGAGATTCCAACAACAAGACAGAATTCTGTCAAAGCTCTTGAGTGCTTTCCCCAGGCCTGAGGCAAAACCCTGTTACTGAAGAAACCACAGACTGCATTGATCA
>PVHP010000946.1:72759-120738 GCA_004024765.1 Zapus hudsonius | reverse complement strand
TGATTGATGACTGGACTATTTTCATCATGGAGTCCATCATGAAAGGGGTAGCATTTTGCCCTCAGTGGAATGAGGCTTGTTTGGGCTATGGGTTTGCTTATTTACATATATCTGTTTGGCTAACACCAGTATCTATGAGTGCTTTATTCACAATGATCAATTCACATAGCCTCACTCCTAACCAAGGAATTAATTACCAGAAAATGAAGTGTGTGGGTAATGAAGAGTCCTTCATGGATGTTGATATGTCTGCAGATCAATGATAATATCGTGTAGGACGATGATTGCATCCTGCAGATGAAATACATACCCCAATCAGGAACCAAATTACAGCAGTATTTCTCCCAGAGCATGATCAAGCAATGGGAATGGGTGTGGCTTATCTTCTTTGACAATGTCTAGCAGAATTTTGGTGTCTAGTCCCAGCAACTCTGTACTCTGCTGTTCTAGGAAGGGTCTTGTTTTCTGAGAGAATGATGCCTTCATCTGATTGGAAGTAGCTTCATTAGGCTAGAAGCAGAGACCACTCCCTGAAAGCTATGATCCCAGTGAGCCAATAGGGAAAATTTGGTTCCTGTATTGGCTGAAGCTTTGACTAGGGGGGGGGGATGTGTTTTCCCTGTTCTGTGGGCATAAGGATGACAGTTGTTTCTGGAATGCGGGATGTACTCCAGAGCAACACCTCTCAGAGCTTCTTTATCCCATGGAGAAGTTAATACAAAACTGTAGAAACTGAGAAAGACAGGATTCCTCATAGCTCAACACTTTAGGAATGGAGTTTTGAGTTACTTCACTAAGCAGAGAGTCATGGATGGTACAATGTTTGCTGAGGGCAGAAGGAATAAAAATGGGCAATGGATGAATAAAGTCATCAGATATAAACTATGACCATCTCAAAAAGCGGAGACAAAGACAGTAATATTTGTGGATATTTCTTCCTTGAAGTTATGTGTGTATACAAATTCTTTTGGCCCCCTCCCAGGTTGTACTATCCAATATAAACTGTGCTAATGCCAATTAATTTTGCAGTTCACATTTTAAATCATAGAACATCAGAAAGAAAGTGTGAGTCCCTTATAGAAATTTAGTGTAGTTTTGGTTATATACATCCTATCCTAACATATTATTTGTGGAAGTTCAATATGTTAGAATGGAGTATGTAAGGTTAGGGGTAGCATCTCATCTCTTGCTCAATGACAGTTAAGCTGGGAAGACATTTTTAAGAATGCCTTTTCTTCTGGGACTCCTGATTAGAATGGGACATGAAACAAATTGGCTTCTTATAGGTGGAGAAATCCTATGACAAGGTGAGTCAGCAGCTTACCTTGTGGTTCCTCTGCATTCTAAATTAAGTGCATGGACAGATCCATGGCAAATGACATCAGATTCCTCTCTAGGTTATCTGTGCTGTGGAACTTTGAGGTCGAGAGAGAGAGAGAGAGAGAGAGAGAGAGAGAGAGAGAGAGAGAGAGAGAGAGAGAATGACACATTCCCATTGATCCTTACTACCTGCTGTTTCACACCCAACATTTCTTCCTGACTGTAAGTCCTCTTCAAAGACCAGCAACAAGTTCAGGACCATAAACCAGTGCAGTAATAGCTTTCCAAAATATTTATGGGATCTAGCCCTTGTACTAAATATATACTTACACATCACTCAGAGTGGTTATACATTCTGTATTAAATCCCCCCAAATACAGAAGTTTAAACACAAGATTTCACATTTTGTCATATTTTTACAGTTCCTATAGAAGACTTTTTCCTAAAGCTGTATTATAATCCATATTTCTGAAAGCACTTTAATGTCTTCCTTACATTTTGCATATCAACAATAAATAAGGTCTAAATGAATTTGTTAATAAAGATGTTTCCTATGTACAAAAATTAGCCTAAGTTCTAGTTGAGTGTACAATACATGTGTGAATGCAAGAAAGAGAATATTCTCTCTTTAATAAAACACAGAAAATAGAAGCTAAAATTACTTTCCTTATAAATTTTAAGGAAAGGCTTTTAAGATTATAGCTAGATCCAAATACTCATTCTTAAAACGATCCTGCTGTCTCCGGTATAGCCATCATATTTGAAGATTCTAGATGGTCTGATATGGATCAAGTTCTCTTTTACTAGGACACCCTCCTTAGATGAACAGAGCTGCTTTACTTATACCCACTCTGATAGCAAACACATCTCCACATTATGATAAGCCAGTACTCAGTATCTGAGCTACTTTCTTCCTCATCACCTGGAGCTGAGATCAGAAGTTAACAGTTGTTTCTTCCACTCCCTCCCCATCAGTGGATGAACCAGTCTTGATCAGCAAGTGGAGAAATCAGCCTTTTCTTTCTTTATTGGATGAAGACAGGCTGGAAAAGACAGATGTATGTTTTAACGGTGGGGGAGGATAAGTGTCAAGATAACCTTGCTAATATTTTACCTATAAAATGGACAGACTCACATAGTCATAAAGAGATCTTGGTGAGAGTCATACCTTCATAAATGAGGGTAAGGTAAGGGCAGAGATGTCCATGTCTTCCTAGGAGAGATGAACATTTTCTGCTTGATTTTCTTGCTGTACAATTAGAAACATCATATATCATCCAGCTCTCTTGCCCCTTCCTCTTCTTTCTCTCCCCCCCCCCCCCACTTCTTCATTTTACTACACAGCTCCTCCAGGATTCTGGTGGATTTACTGACATTGTGACCCACACCCTACTGCCTGAGAGGTTTGAGATCCTGGACAGCATTATAATTTCATTATTTCCAGTGTTTGATTTCTGATAAAATTGCCTTAGCTTATACGAAATACTTTATTTAATTCATTATAAATCCTCATTTTATGCCTGTGTCCATTCTCACTGCCCTTGCCAGGAGAGTTGTTCAAAAGGCTGCTAGGTGCATGCTTTAGGCCATGAGGATTATCTTTCTGGAGTGACACACTAGAGACTAATGGGCATAGAGTCTATTAGGAACTGCTTACATGACCAAGCTCTGTGATCAAAGAATGCAGAGCAAGGGGTCGGACAATCATTGCTGTCTTTACAAAGCTATCAGCTCTAAAGCTTGGATGGCCTGTCAGAGTTCTCCATAGTTTGGGAGAGGCAGCTTGACCATTAACCATGTTACTAAAAAGTCTCTGGATGGTGGCTTCTCCTACACGAAGAAAGGCTTTGGCAAGGTGTCAGATGAGTTTACTTTTGGTTGAGATTTGTCACTCAACAGTATTCAAGAAGATTTGAGGACTAGGTACTGGAAGGTGATCTAGATGGGACCTCAGAGTTTCCACTTCTGATTGCTGCTTGGGATGCTCAGATTCCCTTCCTCATCTAGATTCTGAGAAGCTCTTTAATGACTCCTGGAGCTTTTGTTCTGGAAAGTGCTTCCAGCCTCCCAAAGACCTGAGCTGGTCCTAAAGCCACACCTGTCACTCCTCAGCTTCTTCTACCACCCATTCTGGAATCTACTCTTAACCATTATGAGTTCTCACTGGATTGATACAGTATTTGTCCATGAATGATAAATACTGAGGAAAAAGCAGGCTTCCAATGGATCACCTGGGTATCAATCATATTCCTTTATGACCATATTGTTTAACAGAACATTTACACTCTTCTGAAGGAATGGAGACTTCTCTTCATGGTTCTTGTTTCATGTGCCTGGATAGTGACTGTAGTTTAAGGCTCAGTGGGAATTCCACTATGTTTCCTGGAGGATGTATTCACTGAACCGTGATGTCTATCTAGAGCTGGAGAATGAGGAGCTCAAATTTGCATAGGACATTGCTAGGAGTGATGTTGCACAGGACCTCTCACTCACATGTCCTTTATCACAACATCCAGCTCCCATGTTATTGCTTTTATTGGAAAATATGGACATATATATATATATATATATATATATATATATATATATATATATATATATATATGTATGTATGTATATATATATCCTACACATATATCTCCTATGTACTTGCATATATATCTATATATGTCTTATAATAGAAACATTTTCTTTTTTTTCTTTATTGTCCATAATGAGTTACATTGTTTAGTGGGCCAATCATGAGTTGTTATCCCCAATTCCCCTTTGCCCCCCTTCCCCATCCCCAGTCAGCTGGATATCCTCCTCAGTGGGCCGTCTGGATCAGTCTTTGTAGTAGGGGACCATGGATAGCTAATTCTTCAGCCGGGCTCTCATGACCCAAGTGTGTTGTTACTGAGGGGTGCCAAGTCTCTGCTATTATCCCCCCACCATGGCTCTTACAATCTTTCCACCCCCTCTTCCGCTCAGTTCCCTGAGTCGTGGTGGGCAAGTATTGAGGCTGCTTTGGTGTTGTGAGCTTAGGGGTTTTTGTGTCGAGATTCGTAGGTTTCTGTCTCACTGGTTTATTCTTTGTTGATTGAATGGCTATGGCTGTGGGTCCCTTGTTCATCCAATCATTCTCTGTGGGGTTCCATATGGATCCTCCCCCGTATGACTGTGGTGGCTCATCTCATGCCAGGATCTTTTTCAACTCCATCTTACTCAAAGCAGGCGGGACTTCCTTACATCTTGGCAACTGAAAACATGTAAAAGGTTTGCTTTTTTACCTGACTTACATACATCATGCAGTACCAAATATTTCTTTCTGAGAACTGAAATTAACCTAAATGTCAGATATTTTTCTCTTATAATCTAGTTATATGAAGCCATGCAAACATAAAAATGTATAAAGGATGGATCCCAATTCTCTACATAAATACAGTAAGGTGTAAAAAAATGAAAGTATTTTTATTCATATTCTTTAAGTTCAATTTTACTCATTATTGGCTAGATAAGTCACTTAGATCTCCTTTTCTTTTTCCAATCAGTTAATCTGTGTTGCTCAGAGGCATGATCGACACCTAAAAGCATAGTTTTTAGTTATTTCAGTGGGGTTTAAGGGTCCTGAGATAGTCTCAGACATTTTCTCTTTTCTATGATGTATTTGTGGGGACATATTTTTCTCATCCAGGGTAGTTGATTCAACATAGCAAGCGAGTAAACCTAGAATACAACTGTCTTTCATTAAACTCCTCAATAAAAAGTTTTACAAGAAGGGGAAAAATTCTCACTAGTATTTTATTTGTTTGGGAAAATACAGCTGATTTTTATTAAAAATGTTATTTATATGAATGAGTAATAGGATTATTATAATTGCTATTATTATTTTGGGACTGGGGATTGGACCCAGGGCTTTGCACGTTAGTTGTGTGCTCATGACTGAGCATGCTATATTTTTTCCAATTTTAAAATGTGAATTAATGAATACTTATTTTGATTTCTAGGATAACAAATATAAATAGATATAAAACACATAGGCAAAGTCTTTTTTGGACTATCGATATTGATCAAAAGTGTTTCTTATCGCCCCAAAATTTGACAATTTCAATAGAATAAAACATCAATTATCTTTCAATTTTTTAGTAAAATATAAAATACACACAAATATTGACACACCCTTGTATGGTAATGGTTTTGTTTATTCAAGTATGGGTAGAGATTCTTCATATTCATACATTGGGTCAAATCTCTCTGACAGATCTGAAGAACAATGTAGGAAAATTGATAATAAATTTCAGGCTAAGCACTCCTTCTGAAAGATAGTGACTTGGGCAAAGGTAGTGCATAGAGAGAATACAGAGGAAGGATTTATCTCTCACCCACCTGGGAGCTAACTATAACCACCTCTTCTTGGTTACGGAACAAAGATCAGCAGGATTATAGGCTAGAACAAATGGTAGGAAAGGCCATGGGAATAGAAAACCAGGACACAATCATTAAAGTTTTGATTATGTTTCTCATTCACTCATTTGGGCCAGAGAACTACAGCCTTGATAACGAAGGACTATACTACTCACATCTACTCAATGCAGGGCTAGATGAATCCTCCTTAGTCCCAAAGCTCCATGAAAATAGGAGACTACCAATGAAGTGAAGGCTGAAGAATGTGAAAGGGACCTTGGCCCTTATATAAGAAGGGGCATCCAATAAGGATCCAGAGGTCAGTGTGGAAATCTGTAATATTCCTGCTGGGTGGATTGTGGAGGTGGGTGCCAGAAAGTTTTGCTCCCTAGTTAGGTTTGGAATGAGCCACCCTGTGGTGCCAGAATTCAATATCACTTCATGATCAAAATGCTAGAGAGATTAGGCATAGAGGGCTTATATCTCAACATGGCAAAGACCATATACAAATCTCCTAAAGCCCAAGTCATACTCAATGGCAAAAAATGCAAGGAGTTTCCAGTAAAATCAGACACAAGACAAGGAGGATACTCAACATAGTCCAAAGCAGAAATTGAGAGATTCTTAAGATCTCAACAGTAAAGCAGACTTAAAACTCACCCACCATGACTCAGGGAACCTTGCAGGAGAGGGGGCAGAAAGAGTGCAAGAGCCACAGTGGGGGAGAATATCCAGAGACATTCCCCCCCAACAAGAACACCCAAAGAAAAAACTGGCTACTTCTTATACAACTCATAACTCCCTATCCTATGAAATGGTCCAGCAATCCCACTGAGGATAGCCCCCAATGGGTTGGGAATAGGGAAGAGGGAAATAGGGTCTCATCACAAGGCTTCTTCATACAATATATCTAATTATTAACAATAAATAAGCTTATTTTATTTTTATTTTTTTTTTTTTGGTTTTTTGAGGCAGGGTCTTGCTCTAGTCCAGGCTGACCTGGAATTCACTATGTAGTCTCAGGTGGCCTTGAACTCACAGCAATCCTCCTACCTCTGCCTCCCGAGTGCTGGGATTAAAGGCGTGCACCACCAGGCCCGGCTATAAATAAGTTTATTTTTAAAAGTATACTTGCTTTTCCGTAGCCAAAGAAAGCCAACTATTTATGATTTCTGTCAATGCCTTCTCTATCACATGAATGAACTTGGATAGCCAACATCCTCTCCAGGTGAAGTCTCCCTGACTAACACTTAGGGCACAGGTGGAGGTGAAGTGCCCTGTCCATCCTCTTCCTCCATCTCCAGTGCCTATTTCTCTGTGTTCTCTATTCTGATGCCTCACTGCTATATTTCCCAGAATCTATATGTTTTCTCTGATTAAGAACTTGATATTTGAAAAGTTGTTTTTAATCATACTCATTTTCTAAGATGTCTTCCAGCATGAAATTAATTCCCTGAAAAAAAACTAGCATGAACTTAATGAAAAGAAGCACAGTGTGTTGGGACTTAAGATCCAAGCACTGTGACCAAGAAGAAAATCCACTTCTGTGTGTGTTCCAGGCATCTCAGTTCTCACATGAGACTAATGAAAATGAAACATAGGGCACGATGGTAAAAACATTTTCTCCTAGATCCTTTACATGAAATCTCAGCTAGGACATTATGCATTTCCACATGCATTACCACATACTGTCATAACACTCTTTTCACAACTTTTATGGGAAAAAAACATGTAATTAAGCCCCATGAGAAAAAGATCATGTTTTTCTTGCTTACTGTGTTGTTTTTCAACTATAAAAAAATGAAGTAATAGGTGAATGAGTGGGTGAATACATGGGCCATCATTTGACATTGAGATTTCTCTCCCATCATAAGCTTGACTCACTGGTTCTTGTAGCAATAATATTCCAGCAAATGTTCTTATCATGTAAAATCTGTCTCCTATGAAAAAGGGCTAAAGGAAGTTTCATGTCTGCATAAACACCAAGGTTGCAGAGCATCATGGATCTTTACCCTGTCCTTAATTAAGTCATGCTAGGTTCTCCTACCTCCTAGTGAATCTGACATCTGCATCTGATCTTTTGATTGTTTCAGGTTTGAATTACTCACGTGACATCACAAAGCACTGGTCCTCAGATGAAGTCTTTTCTTGGAATGCCTCTTTGTGAAGATGTCACTAGTCATATTGTCTCATTAGATCTATCCATTTTGCTCTCTGAACTTCTACAATCACTCCCACAATTACCTCAAATACCAAACTCTTGATCTAGAAGGGATGCCTTTCCACCTTGGAATCCATGGTACCTTGTTATTGCTCTTATCACATTTGTTCTAACAAAAAAGCTGAAATATACTTTCATTTCTCTGATCCAGTTTTTGAACGATGATATTATAATGATAACAGGGATTTAGTTAAGTTAGGAAGATGTTAAGAAAGCAGTGAAATGTAAAACAATGAGCCATATTTGAAGACCAAAGAATTTTAAAAGCTATTTTCAAGGCAGCACCAATGTTAAAATCTCCAAGCTTGTCAACAGCCACCAGCAAACTAGCTACCCACTTGGGGCCTCAAAGCAAAGAAGGTACAGGTTGAGTGATCCCCCAGATAGTGTTGACATAAAAAGGGCCTTTATATATTCTTCTATATTTTAAGGTTCCCTAGCTCCTTTCCAAGTAGGTCCTCATAATATCTGTGAAGGTTAGGATTATAAGTACTTTGACACAGGAAGACAGACACAGAGAACCTTCCCTTGCCAAATATCTAACAATTATAAAGCTGGGAATAGAAACCAGGTCCTCCTATGCCTTGCCATCTGCTGTTCCATCAAGCAGACCACACTGTCTCTCAATATTGCCAACCTGGGTTAATAACCATGCATATGACATAACTCTGGTCTCTGCCTTTCTGAGTTGTTGAAGATGAGAAAACTTTTCCATTAAGCATAATGGAAATTTCTCTATATATGTAAATTCAAAATTAATGATGTTTCCTTATACATAATCAGGACAAAAATGCCACAACATGCATTCATACTTATTTAATGCTGGAAGAAAATTAAGAAATGTATTGATGTGAGACATATATTAAATTAAAAATATTTTTAAAAATGTGTTTTGAGGATTGGCTATTTAAATTGTATTAACTTCTGCATATGCAAGTTTTACTTCTCCAGCCTGGGCTCCTTTATTAACAAAGCAGAATTCTGGATGCACACTATGTCTGTAGCTTCATTCATGTTTATTCCAAGCCATAGTCATAGAAATAGAAATGCTGTTTTTTTTCCATCAGCTCTTCTAACTTGATGTGTACATGCATCCTTGTGCATGTGCAGACTCACATTGTTCACAAAAGTTTGGAAACATGGGATTTTTATTCAGAGTGAGGTAAGTCTTTTCTATCTCATTCAAGAAAAATGAAAGTGTAAGATGAAATGAAGTATACACATACTTTTTGTTTTATTGTCAAGCCAGAAATCTACTTAAGACAAGGAAAGGGTGACGACCCTTGAAACATTAATATTTTAACTTCTACCTTTTCAGGGGTCCATATTACCCACGAATGGCACTTTTGCTAGTTGTCCCTTCTGGAAATTACTTGTTTTTTTAAAAGCATTTTTTTTATTTGCTGGCAGCAATTGTGATCATAACCATAGAAATAAAGTCAAACTTAAAATTATCACAGACTGAGTTAATGCTATAAAATACGTTTTTATCAATAAATTAGGCTGTCCTTTATGTCTTCATGTATTCAATATCCATCATGAAAAAGACAAAAAAAAACCCTGTAAAAAACAAATTTTCATTTGATGTAAATGAGGGCTGAAAGTGAGGCAATGGAGAAGGCATGTCGGGAAGCATGGATCATTCAGGAGCAGTTAAAGACAACCTGTTTTCCAGGGAACAGAGGGCAGAAGAGAAAACTCACCCTGGGAATAAACCACAGAGCTGATCTCTAGAAATAGCAGGTGGCTGAGTCTCTTGTTCCCTGGTGCCATGGTTTCTAAACAGGGTTCACTCCACTCGCCACTTTCATTTTAAAAGAAAAGATTTTTATACTTCTATCACTAGTGAATTTTAGTTGAATACATAAAATACTGAGGTCTAGATCAGCCCTGAAATTTTGCTAAAATTTCAATGGTAATGGTCGGAACAGAACAGAAATCTGAAAAGATGTGAGCCTCTGTGTATGTGTGTGTGTGTGTGTGTGTGTGTGTGTGTGTGTGTGTGTGTGTGTGTGTGTGTTTACATATGTGAAATCTCACATAGGAATGCAAAGCTGTGAGGGAAGGCTATGGAAGAAGGGAGGAGGAGGAGAAGGCAGTGTATGCTTGCAAGGAAAGAATGATAAAAAAACATCATTCTGGAATTTAAGATGAAGATTCAAGGTGGACTAAATTATAATTATAAATTATAAATAAATGAACACAAGATGGGAATGTTTGTAAAACCTTAGCAACTGTAGCGACAAAAATGTGTCATAAAAGAAATCAGGGTAACAGTGAAAAGACATTATTCAAAGACCATGTATTTGGGCCATTGAAAAGAAGTCATTATGTAAGATCATTAGAATAACGCAAATAATTATAAAGGTATTTTCTTATTCAAAATGTTGCAGTGAAGTGTGACGGAGAGAATATGATGGCGATGTAAAATATCAGAAAGGGGTGATAAGGAAAAAGAGGCTTCTGTTTCCCCCCAGGGCCTGCACATTGTCTAAAGAATTCCAGAAAGCATCAGCTGGGCTCCTTCCCAGAGCTCTGCATCTCCCTCTCCAGAGTCCCTCCTCCAGTTCTCAGCCAGATGGTGGTCATCCTGTCTCCTCTCTGGGAGCTGGTGTGTGCGCCTCTCCTCTACTTACACAGGTCTCCCCAGAAGTCACTGTCCCTTGACTTCCCACCTGTCACAGCTTTGTGTACTTTACTAAATAATTCAAAATCCATTTTTTTTTGCCTCTTCAGCACATATGCGAGTACATATGTTCCTTAGGTTGGATGCCTTTTTGGCTAGATTATAACAGGTTATTCTCTTTGATCCTTTCACCCCAGCTCCTGTTACCCTGGAGACCCTCCTCAGTGGGTTATGACATTCACTGTGGGGTCATTAAGGTCAATCCCCGTGTGGTATTGGAGACCAGGCCTTGGACTATTCCTACCCACTCGGTGGCTCTTACCATCTCTCCACCCCCTCTTCCACAATGTTCTTGAGCCATGGCAGGCCTGTTGGCAGTCTGATTTAGTGTTGGGTTCTCTGTAGCATCTGGATTTCTGTTTTGATAGGTTTTGATTGATGACCACGTTTGTCACCATTAACTTGGGGCTGGTTGTCAGGCTACCAGTGAGAGCAGTGCTCATATGTTCACTTTCCCTGAATTTCTCCTGGGCCACAGCAGAGTGGCAGAGGTGGCATATCTCATGGTGAGCACTAGGCTAACTTCTTGTCTTGTTCTTGGTTCTCCTTCATTTTCTCTGCCGTTTGTAAAATAGAGCAGATTCTCCATACAAGAGTGAGAGCTCAAGGGGTATATGCAAATTTGAGAGAATTTTTTTTTTTTTGGTGTGCAAGCCCAATCTTCTTTAGAGGGCAGTGATGGCTTCTCTTTGAGGACTATGAGTTTCCTCACAATGAGATTCTGACTTGGTTTCCAGTAGCAGATATGAGTTCTTTACCACTGAGCAGCCCTCATGTCCAATCAGAGTATTCTAGTTACTCGTTTTTTAATAAATGTCTATTGTTTCATTAGAAAGAGAGATAATTCTCATACACACAGCACTGAGATCTTACAAGTAATAAATTTGAGGCAATCATGTTGATTTATGCAATAATGGTCATAACTCCGATATTCCCTTCCTTCCTTCCTTCCTTCTTTCCATTCTTTCTTCTATTTCATTTGTGTGTGTGTGTGTGTGTGTGTGTGTGTGTGTGTGTGTGTGTAGCACGAAAGTTTAACAAGCACTATGATTTAAACCAATGAAAATTGTTTCTGTTACCTTTATACCTGATGTTTGATTGTGTTGTTTGAGGCTTGCAGCAGGCAGGTAAAAACTTTGTTTAGACGATACTTTTAAAACAAATGTTAATTTATCCAAATACTAAATTCATGTCAAACCTATGTATCTCAACTCTCAAATGACTGTCTAGAGCTCTTTCCAGCCAAACTGAAAGGTTACTAGTATGTGGGAAACTTGAGATTACTTACTAAACTAGGTTAAGGATTCAGCAGTCAGTGACTTGGTGCATTATTCAGAGATACTAACTAGCTGAGTAATAAAAAAACAATTAACCCTGATATTGATGTCCATGTATTTTCTGGAACCTAAGGTTGTTAGAGGGTATGGGACCTTCCACTTTGCATCCTCCCACCTGAACCCAGGGTATATCGACATCTGGCCCATGTCTGTCTGCCATGCAAACATCTAGCCAGATGAGAAGTGCCAGTGAGAAGCTCAGATACTCCTCATTTTCTCAGGGCCATAGAGGCTACACTGATTCTGGAAGTTGCTACGTAGCTAACTATGCCTTTTGACTTTAGTATTTATTCAATTACTCATAGTATTGCCTGGAATTGTCTTTATTTTTATGATAATAACATATATTTAATGCTTGAATTTCTAGTTCCAAGAAGCAAATTATTGAATTCTTTTTATGCTTTTATGTTTTCCACATCCTGAGATTAATATCCACCAGTATTTTCTTCCAAGTTTTTAAGCATTTGCTTTTCTCAAATATTTAAACATGAGAATTCAGCTCAGATTCTATCATGTCTTTTTATCATCAACCTATACTTATCTATTTTTAATTAACATATTTATTGTAAAATTAGATATATTGTAAGAGCAAGTCTTATGATGGTACTCCCATTTCCCTCTTCCTGTCCCCAATCCTCTGGGGCCCTCCTCATTGGGTTTTCTGGACCAGACCATGGGATGGGGTTATGGATTGTATAAGAAGTAGTCAGTTTTTTTTTCTTTGTGTGTTGTTGCTGAGGAGGGTAATGACTCTATATATTCTCTTGATATTGTCCCTCACCATGGCTCTTACAATCTTTCTTCCTCAGTATCACCTGCTATCTATCATCTAAGTTTGTCTATTTGTTATCCATCTATTGTCTATTTCCAATTATCGTCCGTATCTATTACCTACCTTCTATCTTATAGCTATCATTCCTTTCTATCATTTATGCATCTTCTGTGTAGATATCATCTTTAACTATCATACATTGGTATCTCTGTCATCCCTCTGTTGACCTATCTCTCATCTATCTATATAGCTCATGAAAAATAAAAACACATCTAATGTTTTTGTCCCAAGAAACTAATTAATCAGTACCAATGATTTGCAGTATTTTCTACTCCTGTCATTCTAGGATCTGTTTTAGGGTTATCTGTTCTGTTCTCTTGATCTGTCTGCTAATTCATATGCCAATATCACACTGTTTTTAATTATTGGCTCTTAGAATAATTCCTCTTGTTTTAACATCTAATTCTTTTTTATTTCTTATTTTGGTTAGTTCCCCACTGTTTATTTTGTTTAGATGTATTTTTGAACAATTTTTATTTCCAAAGTTATACAACAGATTTCATTGGGATTTTGTTAAGGGATGGTATTTTGAAGATATAGATTGGTTTGGGAAGAATTGGTATCATTACAATGTTTAATCTTCCCTCTGGGGTAATCTAAATTTCATGACTGCAAAATGTAAACCCATTTCCTTGTGATATTACTATTTTTTAAAAAAATCGTTGTGACAAAATCTTAAATATCCCAGGATTGCTTATATGGAACATGAATATATGGGGCTTCTCTTTATCATTGCTTCTCTTTCTTTTTAGCACCATCCTCGGGGTGAACAGGGGCCCAGTAGTAAACACAGGCTAGTAGCTCAAGAGGGGACCTGGCAAATTTCGACATAAAGAGGACTACTTTGGGATTGAACAGAGTTCTGTATGCCTGTGAGGTCACCAGCAACATGCCTGTCTTTTCCTGTGCACATTGCCACTCTCTTGTGACTGCTCCCTCTCCATTTCCTTCAGCTTGCCAAACACATGGGCCCCTTGTGTGTTAGGGTTGAATTAATGTACGAGCATCAAGTTTGGGTGTTCTACTCTTGGAGAATATGCCACACTAGAGGAAGGATATCAAGACTCTTAAGCTAAGGGTCTAGTTTAGAGGGAAAGTGTGTTCTTATAGTAAATTTTAGGAGTCTTATTGTGACTTCATCTTTCTCTATGTGAAGACTGATCCACTTTTGGGGAGGAGGGAGGATAAGTAGGAATGATTGATTTTTGAAAAATATTTACTTACTTGAGAGATAGGGGCAGAGATTAGCTATATAATGATACATAGATAGATGATAGGTGATAGATAGGTAGATATATAGATAGATGATAGATAGGTAGATGATAGACAGACAGACAGATAGATAGACAGACAGAGAAGTAGATGAGAGATAGATAAATAGCTGGCTAGCCAGAGAATTACAGGTACACCAGTCTCTCTGCTACTGCAAAGGACCTGCAGAAGCATGTAGAAGCATGTACCCCTTTGTGTATCTGGCTTTACATGGATACTAGGGAACTGAACCCAGGCCATCAGGCTTTGCAAGCAAGTGCTTTTCACTGTCTTTTAAGGCAAACATGCTCCCACCAGGCATTTTTATCTCACTATGAACATGAATCCTTTTGATTAAAATTCCTTCAAGGCGGCAGCTGGGAGGAGACAAGTTCAGCCGTCAACATATTGCCGGCCTGGTGGTTTGGAGAGGTTGAGAGGTCTGTGAATTTCTCTTCTGTCCTCCCACAATTTCAAAATGTTGGGAACACATGATGCCATCAGTCCCTGGTGGGAGACCATGATGACCATGAGAAGTAGATGGCTTGTAAAATGCAAGTTTTTGTCTCTCGTGCCTGCAGCTCCATGTGCAGGGGAGGGGCTGCTTCATACCTGTTTGCCTCCTTCTTTCAGTTTCTGACACCTTTCCCAAATTCTTCTTGAAAATGCTTATAAATTTCATTCTAAAAATAGTATGGATATGAGTGTTGTCATTGCCGTGGTTGTACTTAAAATACCCACCTACTCAGTGTGTCTGCTTTAAATGTTTATGCTTACAGTGTTCACAGTAGCAAACTGACTGTATTTTCATACAGCTTCAAATAGTCCACATATTTTTAAATGAAAAGTGAATTCATAGACTCTTCCAGTTTTCAGCTACTGTGCCAAGATTTCAAGAGAGAGAAGAGACAGAATGAGGGCTGGAGAGATGCCTCAGCAGTTAAAGGCACTTGCTTGCAAAGCCTAAAAACATGGGTTCAAATCCCCAGTACCTATGTAAAGCCAGATACATAGCGTAGTGCATGTGTCTGGCGTTCATTTGCACAGGCTGAAGGCCCTGGTATGCCCATTCTAATTCACTCTCTGTCTCTCTCTCCTTACAAATAAGTAAGTAAATAAATAAATAAATTTATTTATTTTAAAAAGAGACAGAGACATAATGAGATATTTAGGTCCTCCTTTTCTTATTAGGTGTGTTTCTGTTATAGTTTCTCTCAAAGTTGAGAAGGTCATAGTCATGGTACTTGAATGTCAGGTTTGCTCAGAATAGACCAACTGTGGGTATTTGCTTGTAAGCAGGGATGACATAGTCTAGGGGCAAGCTCTTCAGAACAATATTCAATTGGCCTTGTTTGCTTGTTTGGAATGTATATGTGTATAATGTGCTTGCTGTATATATGCCTGTACATTTTGCATGGTGTGAGTGCATCTGTATTTGCATATGTGCAGAGGCCAGAGTTCAATGTCAGGTGTACCTCTCAATCTTTCTCCACTATTTGTTTCTTTTGAGATAGAGTTTGTCACTAGCTAGCAAGAGAGCTAGCACTGGATTTTATGTAGGTGTCCGGATCTGAACTCAGGTCCTCATGCTTGTGTGGTGACTACTTATCCACTGAGCCATTCCCTCAGCTCTTAGCTGGCTACTTTCTAACCAAAATGCTTTCTATTCCAAAAGTGTTCTCCTGCATTCCTTAGATTCTGGCATTCTGCTGCCTTTTCATAACCCCCCTCAGTCACTGCGTGTTTTAGATCTATTTTTCATGACAGGATGTCTTTTCCTCCTTACTTCAGAAAAATGCTGTGAAAAAATTTCATGAGTTTTTTTTCCCTTCTTTTTATTTTATTATTTATTTATTTACTTATTTATTTTGCTTTGGTGTTTGGGTGACTCCAGTATATTCCTTTTAAACACAGCATGAATTAGATTTTTTTTGAAAGAAATCGCTCCCCATGTCAGCTACAGATGAGAGCAACCTGTCATCTTCATGTTAGAAAGAGTGGACACCCTCTCCAGCAGCTGATGCTCCAGGGCTTGAACATTTCAGAGAGTATAGTGACATGTCATGTGTGAATAATGTCACCAGGCTGAGATTCTTTATTTAATTATTTTTTTTGTTTGTTTTTTTCGAGGTAGGGTCTCGCTCTAGCCCAGGCTGACCTGGAATTCACTCTGTAGTCTCAGAGTGGCCTTGAACTCATGGCAATCCTCCTACCTCTGCCTCCTGAGAGCTGGGATTAAAGGCGTGCGCCAACACGCCCAGCTTCAGGCTGGGATTCTTAATATGCTTCTTTAAATTAGAAATATTATCAGATATCCTATCACAGCACAAGATGATTCTTCAGGAAAACAGAAGAGTATCAAAGGAACAAGCAGACAGAAGTCAAGGGAAAGAGTGAAAATATATGTCTTCTATCAGTTTTTAAGATGACACGTAGAGCAGGCATGCCTTGGTCATATGTAACAGTAGCTTATTGCTCCATATAATATAGTCTTCTATTTTATAAATAAATATGTAAATATATGGCATTTGCATTCTCCCACTTCTCTTACCCTGCTCTGAAGTTAGAGCACAGACCAGGCAACTAGAAAAGGGGAGGGTCGTAATTCTCCTGGATGTTCCCTAGAGGTCGGGTCCCAGTGCAGCTCGATAATCTTATCTCTTATTAAAGCATATCCATTTGGCAAACAGGACCCATGCCAGGAAGAACTCAAAAAAAAAAAAAATCCAGCAACATTTTATCTTCAGGAGGCTGGTGTAAGATGTCAAGATAAAATTACCCAGCTGAGAGAAAAGCAGGCAAATGCAAGCAGACAAAGTGCTGCGATTTGAACTTACAGAGTAGCCAAGCCTATGGCTTAACTTGTATGCATATTCTGTGTGTCATTCGTAAATGGTTCTTTCTGCAGCCATGCAGACTGTGGAGTGATAAAGGAATCACGAACACATCAAGTTGGAAAACATATATCTCATAATGTTCACTCATCCACATTTCTTTTTTTAAAATATTTTATTTATTCATTTTCAAGCAGAGAGAGAGAGAGAGAGAGAGAGAGAGAGAGAGAGAGAGAGAGAGAGAGAGAGAGAACCAGGGCCACCACCTTGTGGACCTGGCTGGGTTGTGGCTGTCTGCAGATGTAAGTGGTAGGAATCCTTCCTTAAATACAGATGCTGATGTGTGTTTTAGAGCACAGGTAGAAATTAGACCCTGGTAAACCTACTGTCGTGGTCAGCTTTTTAGTTGCTGCACGGAAAGAACCCAAACCAAAGCAGCTTGTGGAGGAATGGGTTTATTAGGCTTATGGACTCCAGGGGAGACTCCATCCTGGCAGGGAAAACGATGGCATGAGCAGAGGGCTGGACATCACCTCCACCACATCACTGCAAACAGCTGTAGGAAGGTGTGCCAAACACTGGCAAGGGGAAGCTGGTTTATAACCCCATAAGCCCGCCCCCAACAACACAGCTCCAGCGAGGTTGTAAAATCCAAACTGCCATCAGCTGAGGATCAATCTATCAGAACACATTCATTTGTTTGTGGGGGACACCTGGATCAAACCATGACACCTACCAAACACTTGAGTGATCCTAATAAAAGCTATCACAATCTCCATTACATGCCATTCTTCTTTGAATCCAGGAGCATTATTTAAGTGAGAACATGTATTTAAAATGTTTTCATTGCATGACTATCATCAATTCACACACACATGTGAAAGCTTTTCTACAATACTGCTTTGTATTAGCATGCAACTGTGGAAAAAAGTTGATATAATAATATTGTTTTCAAAGTCTGATATTTTATGAAGTAGTATGAGGAAAACATGGAAGTAATTTCCAGCCCACACTTTGTTTTCTTCTTCACAGATGATGTTTCCCTTCCATATTAATTCACAGTTTAATACCTTCTTTTCTTTATATATTTGAAGTGTTTTCTTTCCAGTATGCAAGATGCAAGCATATGAATGTCTCAGTTTCTAATAAAATCCATTTGAAGTCTGCATGAGGTTTTTGTATCATTAATGTTCACTCAGTGGCACAATAATCGTGCAATGAGGAATGTACCTTTTATTTCTTATATTTCTGTGTAGTTATAGAAGACAAGTGTGAGATTCTAATATTTTGCTTTATCATGTAACACTTATATAACATCCAAGCTCTAACATGAGCTATTGTTGTAGTTTTAAAATGTGATATTTTTTTGCTTTTTTATATCTTTATTATGAATAAGTATATACATTGTATGATCAAATCTTCAGGAAGTACCCCAGTGGATAGAGGTCAGAGAGGAGGGAAACAGGGACACATTCACAAGATGAGCCATTGTTTGCTCAAAGCTGTTCACACTAATGTGTTTGATTTTCCAGATATCTCTTTGCATGTATATCAAAGCACTGATCACATAATTTTCCACATCATGGAAGCAGTCGTCATCTGTTGGTATCCTCATCAATGACCTTAATTTGTATTTACTGATGTTTGCTATGTGGGATCCATGGCACTGTGCTAAACCCATGGGATGATTTAATGTTAATAAAACAGTTTAGGTCAATGATGTTACACACATACATACACATACCAGCCTAATGTAATCTATGTGTGACTGAAACTGAGCGTCTGCACATGCAGTGTGGGTTTGGCCGGTGGGTTCAACAGTGTCGGGGTGTGCACCAGCTACTTGTTCATGAGAAAATATGAGTGATGCTATTTGACAAGCACGGAGGCATTTCTGCAGCTGCAATGCACTCTGGCCTCTCCCCAGTTGCTCCAGAAGAATAAAGGGATCATTTGGCTGCATTGCTTATTTTCAGAGGTCATGTTTATTTTATTGAAGTATTAAAGTACACTAACTACTATCCCAAAATATAGGAGATATTTTTTCTTAATTCCAATCACAAAATGATGTTGGTATTTTGGACTAGAGTTCATAATTTCCACAATCTGAATAATACCCATCAAACCATGCCTGATGCCTCACAGAAGTATGCTGCTGCTGCATGGTAGACTCACTGAATATTTTTATTTATTCTTCCAATGATTCCATCTGTTGGCATGAAAGGCATTCCTGTCAAATCATTTTAGTGGTTTTCAGAATTTGGGGAGAAGACCCAATTTAGGAATTGAAAAATAGCTGACACATTGAAAAAAATGTTTTGGGTACTGTCCCCATACCTGATTACACGCAATAAAGAATGAAGGAACACTGAAGTATACTTAGGTAAGTATCATTATTAGCTACCATTATGTGGATACAATATTTGGAGACTTTAGTTAATAATTGTTTTTTGGAACGTAATGAGCACCCCTGATACATAATCTCAGCCTAGTCTTTAGCATTTAATGTCTTAGTTCAAGCTAAATAAATTACTGAACTTGAAAACAGAGAAGAAAAAAAAATCCATATCACTAAACCTGTATCATTAATAGGAATCAGAGGAGAGAAACCTAATGCAGGGGTTCCAGATACCATACATGAAGGTCAGAAAGAAGGCACATTACCTAACTATGATATTAATGTTTGTTACTTTTATCTGAATGGAATTATGTTTTGTCTAAAACTTTCTACATCACACAGGTTTTTCAGGCTGGAGAATCCTGTGGCTTCCTTTCTTCTGAAGGAAGCAATTCTGGTTCTACCAGCCTCACCGGTTTGCGGGTGCGATGTTGCATTTTCCTTCTTTTCAGGCAAGTTTAGAAGTACAGGTAATGCATGTGAAAATGACCTCAATCTACAGCCTGAGAATATTTCCTTGTGGCATAGATTCTAAATCTATTTTATGATTCTTCCATTAAGTCAAGGTAATAAAATATGCGATTAGCACATGATTTAAATGGAATAAATTAACCTTTGCTTTAAGGTTAAAATAATGCATGGGGAATAGTTCTTGAAACAGCAGAACATTATTTGTGGGGACTAAAGGATTGTTTGTGCAGAAGCCACTAAACAAGGCCTGGGCATTGATTGGCCTCAGTGACCAGTGCCAGTTGGTGCTATGTGACAGAGACAATATGGCATAGTAAAATGTGTCTCTGACTCTTAAAAATCTGTTGTATAAACTACTGCTTATTTGCTGTGAACTCTTTAGGCATAAAAAAGTAGTAGAACAGACTTTAGGCTAAATATCCAGAGGTTATTGATATATTCATTCTACTGTTTGAAGTTTGAGCGAAGTCAAAGATTTTCGGTCTATAAACCCAGTGGACTTCTTCCTCTGGCAATATGGAGTTAGGAAAGGACAAGCCTACAGTATTGACTGTTGTTCTAAAGCAGTTTGTATAAAGGCCCAGTGGACCTTCTGTCTGTCTTTCTGGGAAAGATGATGCAGTGAACATCAGGAAACCCTAGCAGAAACCTCAAGGAGCCTTAATGTCAGGCTTTGCTAAGCTCTGGGTACCATCTTGCCACCTGATACCACACAGTTTCCTAGGCCACCTCTGAGTTGTTAGTAAATCCCAGCAATTGGTGGTTCATTCCTGTGATGGTATGAAAATTAGCTTGGCCACAGGAAGGTCCAGCATCCCTGTCCTAGGGAAGAGGTAGAGCTGACAATGAGTGAACATTCTTAACACCCAGAGCACCATGGTATCTCTGAGGATTCCACTCCACACCCAGGAATGCTGGACAGTGTAGGGAATTGCAGCTTCCAGAACTCTCCTCAGACAGAAAGAATGACAGGCCTCTTGCTTCACCTTGTCGCAGCCACTAGGCAGGGTGTTTGAAACAAGACACCTGCTAAACGGTTTTCAGGAACCAGAATGTTCACGTAGAAAGAGATGGTTTAAGAGTTTCTGAAGTGCTTTCTAAAGAGTCCTTCTGAGCAGCATTTGTTTTCTACCACTGGATCTTTAGAAGAGGGATTTCTTTCCCTTGAATGAGAAATATACAGCAAATCGACCTGCCATCGGAGGGAAGTCTTGTTCTGGCCTCCTCTGCACCCAGCCTGTCTGCTAATATATGTTACACATTAGAAGGCTGTCAATTTGAAGGAATTCCAAATTTTAGCTTGTGACACACAGCCACATGTCTCAGTTTGACCCTACAAGTAGTGTTATGGCTTTGGGTTTGCTTGGAGGCATGGATGAATGAAGTTCTAATCCTGTTTTTTTGTTTTGTTTTGTTTTTTTTTTTTTTTTTGTTTTGTTTTGTTTTTCCTCTTGGTGCCTAAACAAGAAACACTGCTCAGGCTCCTGTGGTTCAGCAGTGAAGAGTCTCCTGTTTTAAATTCTTCCTACATGAGAGCTGGCTGCATTGTGTATATAATCTGCAGTGATTCTGCATGTAAGGAATTAAAGAGGGAAGTTTTCATTAGATTTTGCCAGAAAATGAATTAAGTATTTGAAAATATCCAAGACATGAATTCATACCTGGATGTCAGATATTTTAGTTCCAAAAGTAAAATAATTTAAAAAATACTAAGACATAATAGACATACTTGCAGAATTATGTTTAAAGCTGTAGTATGATTAATGCTCTATAAAAAGAAATTTATTATTTGAACTGATTAGTTACACACATGACAACTAAGAGAAAACTCAGTGTTAGTCATATCACCATGTTTCCTGACACTTCAGTTCATGTGTTTGGCCACCAAGATATGATATTGATAATTCCATCAGCATATATAACTAGACTTTCTCTACATATATACTGTGTGTCTACACATGTATCTATGTGAATCACAAGTTTCTCTTCAATAGTTACAGAAGATACATTTCAGGTTTATTGATACGTAGTCAACAAATAACAGTTCCATGCTGTGTAATACACAGCATAATATTTTTCTGTGTATATATTACCTAGGATCTAGATATCGAGCACAGGCATCACATTCATATCTTTTTTGTTTGCATGTTTATTGTTTGTGGGGAAATCTACTGTCTTAGCAAAATTTAAGTTCACAACACAACAAAATTGACCATAGCCTCCATGCCGTGTATCAGATTCTTAGTTTATTCATTCTGCATAATAAACTTCATGCTTTAAACCAATACTTTTGCATTTCTCCACTTTCCAGCCCCTGGAAATCACCGTGTATTCTCTGCTTCTCTGGGCTTAATTGTTCTGATTTCACACGTAAGTGGACCATGTAGTATGCGCCAGTATGGGTTTGGATAATTTCAATATGCACAATGTCCTCCAGGTTATCCATATGTGTCCTTGATACCTTTTTATTTTCAAAGATCAATTGATTACAGGTGAGAAAATATTTTCTGGGCTCTCAGTTTTGTACCACTGGTCTCTGTGCCTGTTATTACAGTGGCGTCATATTAGGTTGGTAACTATAGCTCTGCACTATGAGTTGAAATTGGGTCTCATGATGTTTCCAGCTTTCGTCTTTGTGCTCAATTGCTTTTACTATTTCATTTCATCTAGTGATTGTTTTGATTATTGTGGATCTTAGGAATGCTTTTTCTAGCTGCTTATAGACATCCATTGGAATTTTGACAGGGATTACCTTGAATATGTAGATTGCTTTAACAGCAAAGGTGTTAATTCTTTCTATCCATGAACATGGGCTATCTTTCAATTTATTTGTGTACTGCAAATTAAAAAAAGAAGCTAATAATAGTGAAACCCTCACAAATTCCAGTGATTTAAGGAATATGGTTCTGTGGTTTGAAACTCATTCTGGAAACCATGATATGTGTTAAAGCTATCCCCTAAAGACTCAAATATAACCTACCTATAAAGAGCCATTGAAGTTCAGCCAGTACTGCTTCATTTTAATTGCCAGCATGTCTGAACATTTATGAAGGAGGTTGAGCTAAATCCTTCATTGAAATTCTAAGGTGCTTCAAATTCCTCTGACTGTTTCTAGATTAGCACTTTTATAATTGTCTGGCAAGCCAAATAAAAATGATAACTGAAACAATCAGCCAATTGCTAAAAGAAGCAAAATTAGAGAAAAAAAATCAGTTTCTAAAAAGTCAAATAAGAAAACAAGCAGACAATAAATGGGATTTATTCCTTCAATTAAATGATACATTTACAGATTGAGAATACTGCTACAATTTTGATGAATTTTGATTTTACTTTTTATTTATTCATTTTCAAGCAGAGAGAGAGAGAGAGAGAGAGAGAGAGAGAGAGAGAGAGAGAGAGAGAGAGAGAGCACCACGGCCACCACCTTGTGGGTCTGGCTTATGTGGGTCCTGGGGAATTGAACCCGGGGCCTTAGGCACTGGAGGCAAGTGCCTTAACCGCTGAGCCATCCCTCCTGCCCTGATTTTACTTTTTAGAATATCCAAATTGCAAAGATTCAATTTGTAAAGGCTGCAAAGAGACTAAAGAGACAAGATTCTGAGGTTGAATGGTGACTATTGTTTTGGTTGATTCAATATTAAACTAAAAGAGCAATAGCATGTTTAAAGGGACGTTCTACTTCTTGTTCTCTGCATTCCGCTGACACTTCAAAGGGACTGTTTACCATAGAATCATTTTGGATGAAGAAACGCTGCACTAAATAAGATTATTGGTATTCAGCAATCCGTAGAGATGATTTATGAGCTGTTCTTTCACCATCTTCCTCTTTATCCCGTAAGCAGGGTTGGTTTTAGAAAAATGCTTGTATCCAAGTATTTCCTGATTGCAGTCTCTGAATGTGCTAATAAGCTACTTATAGAAACAGTTATTGGCAGGGATTTGCCATCTTGGGTCAGTTTAGGCTCTTGGTAGGGATTGAGAAAAGCACCTATTCTTTCTTGCTAGTTGATTACAATACTCTGTGCCTCTTCTCTGCTGCTGCTTCCAAAATTGAATAATTGCCCTGCTCTATTTTGTCTGATCTAGGTGCACTGTGATACCTTAAAAAACAACAAAGTACCTCATTATAGACATTATAGATGTATATACATCTCATCATAATAACTTCAATTTTGGAAAAACTGAATAAACAAAGGAAAAAGACAACAGCAATGAGCTACAGTAATGACTCTTAACATCTTGAAATATATTTGAAATATTTTTTTCTATTTACACATGTAATGTATGATTTCATGTGGCCTTAAAATCCTTTGACTATGTATGAATATTATCCCTGTATTTTAAATATTTCATCCTAGCCGGGAGTGGTGGCGCACGCCTTTAATCCCAGCACTCGGGAGGCAGAGGTAGGAAGATCACCATGAGTTCAAGGCCACCCTGAGACTACATAGTGAATTCCAGGTCAGCCTGGGCTAGAGCGAGACCCTACCTCGAAAAACCAAAAAAAAAAAAAATTCATCCTAGAAACATACCATATTTTATTAGGAAATATAACTATATTCACTAATATTCTATATTTTATATTTTAAATATTAAATTAGAATATAGAATATTCTAATTTAATATAATTTAATATATTCTAATTTAAATTGATTTAAATTTCATGTGACAACAAATAATTCTGCATACAGATATTTTAGGAAATCATTCATTATTATATCCATGGCATTTTTTTAGTATAAACACTCACAAGTAAAGTTTTTAATGGATTTTCACACCTTGGATCTGTGTTACTTGGGATAGTTTAAGTGCTCTGAAAAAAAAATTTCAAATTTCAGGGCCTTAAAGTACCAAAGATTGTCGTCCTGATCACACAGTCTCTCTAGGGATGTTCCTGATAAGTAGTTCTTAAAAATGTAAACGCAGGACTCCTTCCAGTTCTGATAGTCCATGCTCCCACTCTCAGAGTCAAGGGTACCACACTACCTTGATTCAGGATGCTCTGTAGCTGTATTTGAAACAAGGAACTCCACTTCAATCCATGCCACCATAACTCACAACGAAAACTCTCTACATCTATGTATTGTGACTTAGTTTATCTGTCATCTGTCTGCATGTCCATTTGCCGTGTGTCTCTGTGTGTGTGTGTGTGTGTGTGTGTATGTGAGAGAGAGAGAGAGAGAGAGAGAGAGAACATGTGGGAGCATGTGTTCATGTATGCTGAGATTAATGTTGTTGGCAAATATCTTTCTGCCCAGGCGGAATAAGAAATGCTTTGATGAACACATAGAATGGTTTCTGTCCTCGGAACATTTTTCTTAACCTGATTGGATGCTCATTTAGCCTATGTCAGTATCACCTCATGACTTAACAGTCTCAGAATGCTTGTTCAGAACACCTAAGTGAAAACGGCTTGCTTTCTATGATAAATTACATGATCCTATAGTTTTGACTCAATTCCATCTTAATAGAACCAAAGTTCCTGCTCCCCAGGTTTAGGCATTCTGCTCCACACACTGTCCTTTGACATTTGGGTCTTCACAAAGTATTGGGCAGACAGGTTTGTCTGACCTAGGGTCAAAAACTGTCCCCAGTGCTGAGGCCATGCCTCTTTCCTGAGAAATAACACTACAAAACTATGGATTTTAGTAAAATATAAAAGTGACTTGTATTTTAAAATATTTTATTTATTTATTCCCAAGCAGAGAAATAGAGAGAAGAGAGACAGAGAGAGTGAATGTGCCAGGGCCTCCAGCCCCTGCAACTCTAGACACATGCACCACTTTGTATAACTGGCTTGACTTACTGGGGAAACCGACCCAGACAGTGAGGCTTTGCAGACAAGTGCCTTAATCACTGAGCAAGTCTGGCATGGTGGCACACACCTTTAATCCCAGCACTTAGGAGGCAGAGGTAGGAAGATCGCAGTGAGTTTGAAGCCACCCATAGTAGATTCCAGGTCAGCCTGAGACAGAGCAATACCCTACCCCTCAAAAAAGTGACATTTTTACAACTAACATCACCCTATACACTGACACATAGTGACAGCCATATCCCTGTTCAAATGGAAGTGGGATTAGCATTTACCAAGAATATGATCCAGTGGTTTAAAAAATTCACTTAAAAGTCAAAGTGGATGTTCTCCAAAGCTCTCTTGGTGTTATGATTTTTCAGTTTGTTGGTTCTCTTGGGATGGGGTCACTGGTCATCTTTCCTGGGCCCACCCATTGGTCTCCACTCACTTGTGACAGCTGTGGATTGAGCTGGGTCACGAGATGAAAGGCTCAACCAGAGTTTTCTAAAATAGCTTCATGCTGGGGATATTTTCCATGTTTCAAAAAGTGGAATTTCCTTTCTTTGCCTTAGGGAATTTCTGCTAAAGAGTCTAATATTGTGTCTGCATCCGAGCTGATAAAAGGATGACTTTTCCTGGACACATTCTTTCAAGTGCACCATATTCTCTACAGTCCTGGCCCTGTTCACTGCAAGTGAAGGAAAGGGACGTCTGCTTTATTTTTTAAGAGTCAGCTGCTGATTCTTGCCCTGTTCTCTCCGCTTTGCATCCTAAGGGCTTACCTTGCCTCTAATACAATGTAAATTACAGAAAGAAAGAAAGGGAGAAAGGAGGGAGAGAGAGAGGGAGGGAAGGAGAAACAGAAAGAGAGGGAAAGAGAAAAAGAGGGATAGAGAGAATGAGACTATCAGGAGGGCATAAATGCAGAAACAAAAATGCAATGAAAAGATAATCACAGGGAAATCATATAATTGCTTTACTTTCAAATTATGCATTGGTGGAATTGCACAGGGATGGGACAGTTAAAATATGCTATAAAGTATGTCTATTGTCTGACAAATTAGAGAAGAATAGTGTAATTTAGGAAAACAAAACTATCATTAGGGACAATGAGGAAGTAAATAGAGAATGCACTTAGGTTTCTCTTTAGACTTCTTCATACACTATGAAGAATTATTTAAAATAGCACATTCCTCATATTTATGAGATGTAAAAATAATAGCCTGATACATTTAAAATCGGACTTCTCTCTTGTTTTCTTCCGCTTTAGTTTCTTGCTTTTAAAAAATTATTTTATTTATTTATTTATTTATTTATTTATTTATTTATTTATTTATTTATTTATGAGAGAGAGAGAGAGAGAGAGAGAGAGAGAGAGAGAGAGATTTTGAGAATGGGTGCAAAAGAACTCCAGACACAGGAGCCACCTAGTGCATCTGGCTTTATGTGGGTGCTGGGGATTTGAACTTAGGTCCCCTGCTTTAAAGGCAAATGCCTTAACCATTGAGCGATCTCTCCAGCCCAGTTTCTTGCTTTTTAAAGGCACAGACCAAATCAATTCCCATAGACTTATGTTTCCTTTTTAGTTCTTGTTTAAACTATGGAGCCTAGGTTCTGGCTTCATGACTCCCTTATCCTGATTCACCTTGTTTCATCTCAATCTCTTCTCTCATTTCAACTTCTCCAACTCAATGATAATCACAAGTCTTCTCCTCCAACCCAGGGTTGTATTTAAAACATTTCTTTAAAATAGTTACTTGGGATAAAGAGATGTATATATCATTCATTCTGGCATTTTCAGAAACAATTTGTGTCGATTCTCATCTCTCCTTCCTTCCCCCAATCTGTCTCTTGCCCTGTGCCCCCTCGGTCACTATCTTTCCTCTTTCTGTTGACACGTGGCTCGTGTCTTTTCACCCTTCCTTCCCTCTCTTCCTATTCATCTCTTTGTACCTGCTCTTGGGTACAAATTCCATTTCTATAGGTGTTACTACCCTCATTATCCCCTTCATATGCACCCTTATAGATATTATGAGCTGGAATCCACACATCAGGAATAACAGGAGGCTTTGGTCTTTCTGAGCTTGAGTCACTGAATATAATTCTTTCCAGATAAGACATTTTCTTTGAGAATGATTTTATGCCCTTTGATTATCATTGACCTGCATATTTCTTCACCTTTCTTCTGCTTGAGGTTTGTTGAAATTCGTGGTCTGGTTTTCATCCAACTTGAAAATTCTTGAACATATTTTACTGGTATTATTTCTTGCCTTCCTCCCAAAAACTTCCATTAAAGGTAAATAAAACTACTTAAAGGTATTCAACAGTTCATGGACTCTCTTTCCAACAAGTTTTATTCCTTAGTCTCTTTTGTCTCATTTTTGCATAGTTTCAATTTTTAAAAATATTTGATCTACTTAGTTACTTATATGAGAAAGAGAGAGAGGAAGAGAATGGGCATGACAGAGTCTCTAGCCACTGAAAAGGAGCTCCAGATGCATGTGCCACATTGTGCATCTGGCTTAACATGGTCACTGGGGAGTCAAACCCAGGCCATTAGGCTTTGCAAGCACCTTTAACTGCAGAGCCATAGCTTCAGCCCATAGCTTCCGTTTTTCTGACTTCAAGTTCACTAAATTTTCTTCCAGGCTGTCTAATCTGCCATTGATGATGCCAATGTAATTTTATTTCTGATGTCACATCTCTACAAGTTTGATTTGAGTCCTTGGTTACCATCGATCTATTTTCTAACCTTATGGAGTGATGTAAAAATAATTGCAAGTTTTATTTTCTTGAGAGCTGCATATACTTTACTCCTGTGGTTATTATTGAGCATTGCACACAGTCACTTAAAAATTGTTTGATCCTTTCGTAATTTCACTTTGAAGTTTGCTTAAGACACCAGACAAGTGATAATCTAGGATTTATTCATCTCTGCCCTTGAGGTAAAGGCCTTTTGGGTCACGTGACTAGTGCTTCGAATGTCAGGTTCACAATCTGAGTGATGGAAATGAACATTGTTTCTTGCTGTATGTGAGCTCGAGGTGTTCTCATAATGCCCTTCCCCCAGCCTTGGAAATTTTCATCACATGCAGTGCTTGCTGGTCCATATTTTTCTAAATACTTGAAAGTAACCCTATGTAGATCTTGGTAATTCCTTTACTCCAACAATGTCCCCTAAGTACATAATCCCCTAAACTCTTCCATGGTCTCCCTGACTCCACTTCATCTTTCCAACTCAGACAGTCTGCCATGCTTACCATGGGTTCCTCTCCCTATGACACAGCAAGGGAATCATGTTACTCCATCCATATCAAGGGACAGGGCAGTCAAGTATTTCTCCAGCAATTATGTCGCAGGGTAGTCATGCTCTTTGTCCCCTTGGTTTCTTTCTCAAATATCCCTGTTCTTTAGGTTTCCTTGCAAACTGTTGCTTCACATATTTTCCCAAATTATTTTGTTTCAGATTAGAGGGTCAGCTGAATCCAAGCCCTCTTCCTCCAAAGTGACTGGCTCTCTCATCTTCAGTTTTGACCTTCCCCTTGTCCTCCAATTAACTGCTCAACATTCAAACTTGAACTTCAAACCAGCATTCCAAATGCATCATGAACACAATTGAATTCTATATTTCTTGCAAAAGAAGAGCTACTTTTAAATTCTCCTCAGTGCTCTAGTGATTCAAGCCAATATTTTGGAATCATTTTCTTTCATCGTCTGCCTCACACACCATCCATCATCCAATACCATTAACTTCACCATCCAATACATTCCAAACCTGACATCTTTTTCTTTCTTAATTTTTTACCATAACCGATACGCCTTTGCTCCAGGGTGACATCTTATTACAGTAATTGCCAGTATCAGTGGGGTATCTGGTAGGGATGGAAGGAAGCATACAGTGGGGGGGGGGTCATTTAAGATTGCTCTAGAATGTAAAGACAAGGTTAGGGAAACAAGGAAATATCCTCTAATCCAGAGTTAATGTGATGGCAAGTGATATCTACCCAGACATGACAGGGAAAGGAAAGGAGCTGATACCAGGGAGATGGCAGCTAGCTGTGGCTGCAGTACGGGTGCAGCAACCTGGCCCTGGGAAGCTGAAGGATCAAATGCACTGACCTCACTCTCTTCTCAGTATCCTTTCATGTTGATAGCTCCATGGACCTAACCTAGCTTGGAGCCAAATAAGCTCTTTACTGCAGCATTGAAAAAAAGCATCCAGAGACAACCGTGACAGAAGGGAGAGAGCGGGTCTGGAAGATCCTGAGCCCATCCCCTGGTGGTCTCTGTATTCTGTTCTAGCCTGTGCTCTGCAGCCAGGGGAACCTATTGAATACATAAATCTTTATGTCATCCCAGGTCTTAAAATGCTGAGATGGCTTTTCTTGACACTTAGAATAAAATTTGAAATCGTTATTACAATCTAGTTTCCCCATGAGCTCATCCTTGGCGACTTTTTCGATGCAATCTCTAATTACTCTTCCCATTTCTCATTCTGCTCCATCTCTAATGGCCTTTCTGTTGATGATCACTTCTTCCAAACCCCCTCCTGCTTTTTACCTCTGTTCTCTCTGGTTGAAAGTTTTTTCACATTCCTGCAGTTTATTGGGCTTCTGAGGGGTCTTCTAAGATTGGCTCCCCTGTAATAGTAGCTGTTATTAGTCTGTCTGCTTGATTTTCTATATTTTAAAATATCCATCTATTTATTTATTTATTCATTTGAGAGACAGTGAGAGAGAAAGAGGCAGAGAGATAAAGAGAGAGAGAATGGCTGTACCGAGGCCTCCAGCCACTGCATAGGAATTCCAGACACATGGTCCACCTTGTGCATCTGGCTTTACTTGGTTGGGTACTGGGGAATCAAACTCTGGTCCTACTTTTCAGGCAAACACCTTAACTGCTAAGCCATTTCTCCAGCCCATGATTTTATATTTTATATATCTATTTTATTTTCTATTTCTTCATAACAGTTACTGTCACCTGCTTGTTAACTCTTTCACCTTTCTCTATCAAAATACAAGTTTCATGAAGGTAAGAGCTTTGGGAGGGGTGGAAAGATTGCTGAGTGGTATGGGGAGAGGCAAAATATTCATGCAAGTATTTGGGGAAAACAATTCAATTCATCACAGATTCATAAGAATCAAAATGATAATAATAGGTAAGAAAAAATAGACATGATAGTGTTTAATTTCTTTTGAAGTAATTTCATATTTCCTGAAAAGTTGCACCAACAGTAAAGAATTGTTGCATCCCTTATACTCTTTTTTCTGTTCCTCACTTTTCTTTTCTACCCTCTTTTCATCCCTCCTTTCCCTTCTCTCTATCCTTTCTCTTTCCCTGTTGCTACTATTCCCTTGGGGAGTTAGATGAGAATAAATTATAGTCATAATACTCATCCAGTCCCAAATTCAGCCTTATGAAAATCTCCAGACTAAGGTGTAGAAATGGGACAGACACAAGACTACACCCCCAATCATTCCATTGGGGTGAGTGCAATAGTACTTTCATCAACAAAATGCATTCATTACTTCCAGATTCCTCAGGAATCTCTCTCTCTCTCTCTCTCTCTCTCTCTCTCTCTCTCTCTCTCTCTCTCTCTCTCTCTCTCTCTCTCTCCTTCCCTCCCCCTCCCTCCCTCTGTCCATTCTTTTAATAACCAGGATTCACTTCAGCTTCACACATTTCCCTCAGTTGTCATGTGTCTTTGGGGCTTCAAGTTTCTTCTTCATCTTTCAGGACACTGACTGCTGGCATTCTTGTCCTGTGAGCTGTCCTTCAGCCCAGTCCTTTTGATTTGGCCCTGTGTCCTGCCCCACACTGTGCCTTCCTGAAGAACGTTCTCAGAGAATCCACATGAACAGGTCTATGATACTCATCTGTCTCTCTTTCGGGGCTGTTCACCATGATAACTGGTCCAAGGGGCAGCCTGAGTTCTTCACTTTAATGTTTCCATAGTCCCCATGGTAACCGAAAAGTATTTTGGAAAGAGAGCATCTGAACTATATTAAAGTAGGTGCCTTGATCTCCACCTACCCTTTCTCTCCCTCTGAGCCCCCTGAAAAAGCTCCTCTGCTAGGATTCCACATGACCACTCTCCCTTTGCCATAATTTCCTCTACATTTCCTATGGTCATATTAATTTAAGTAAAGCTCACTCCAGTCCCTTCTCAACATTTTTTTTCTTGGTTTGTTTGTTTTGTTTTGTTTGAGGTAAGGTCTTAATCTAACCCACTCTGACTTGGAACTCTGTGGCTCCAGACTGGGCTTGAACTCACAGTGGTCCTCCTACCACAGCCTCCTGAGTGCTGGGATTAAGGGTGTGTGCCACCATGCCTGGCAATCTTCTCTCAATTTTCAAGTACAAGAATGAACTTTGAAATTCCTATCTTGCACAAAAGACAATAGTCTGTTTCTATTCTGTATTCTTTTTTTTTTTTTTTTTTTTTTTTTTTTTTTTTTTTTTTGCGGTGCTGAGGACCGAACCCAGGGCCTTGTGCTTGCTAGGCAAGCGCTCATCCACTGAGCCAAATCCCCAACCCCATCTATTCTGTATTCTTGCTGTTTAAATTTATCACTCTGTCCATGGACTCGTTCTAGCTGGGCTCCTGAAGCCTATTGACATGTTTCTTTCATTATCTGAGAACTTTTCTTACATTTTAGCACAAAAAGACACAAAGACAATTGGCTTACTCTCCTTGTTTGGACAAGGTAGTGAAGTGCCCCACAATTTTCCGTTTCTCTGAGGATGCCAGTTTCTTTTCACAGAGAAAAAGGATTTAGAATCCAAGAATCTGGTAATTCCCTGTGCTCATGGCTTCCTGGGTTGCTAAGAGGCTCTTTGGGCAACAGAACTAAAAATTAAGTATTTACTTATATGCTGGTTTGGATTAGATGTTCCCCATAAACTCATGTGTTTTGTGTACTTGATCCTCAGCTGGTGCCAATTTGGAAGGTGGAGCCTTGCTGGAGGAGGTGTGTAGCTCCAGGAAGGCTTTTGGGTATATAACTAGCTCCCCTTGCCAGAGTTTGGCTCACTCTCCTGCTGCTCTTTTCCACCTTCTGTGGCAGAGGTGATGTCCAGACTCTGCTCATGCCATGTTATTCCCTGCCATCATGGTGCCTCCCTTTGAGACTATAAACCAAATAAAGCACTTTCCTCCCATCAAATATCTTTGGTGAGTGCTTTGTCCCAGCAAACAAGAAAGTAACTCCAATTTAAATACACTTATACATAAATTACACACATACAGGAAGAGATAAAATATAATCCCTATATCCAGCCTTAGCATGTAGATTTTTTTCTGGAATAAAGAAGAGTGATATAGAAACAAGTTGAATAGAGAGAATGAGAGTTTGGGGCATATTTTGTTAGAATTACTCACGAGGATATCAAGGGTGAAACAAACCTTGTTATCTTAAATTCCAATTAGAGACCTAGTCTAGAGATCACCCTCGCCAACCTAATGCATCGTTTACATAGCTAAGTCTTTCTTAAACCTCAATACATGTTGATGGTGAGCTAGTTTAGGTACATGCAAAAAAAATGTAAGAGAGAGAGATAGGAGAAATTCCTTCTCATGTGTAGTAGAGACCTACCTCAATTCCTTGTTTTAGGCTATTATTATGACCATTACCACAACTACTAATTTATAATAATTGTAATAATAATAATTATTATTCAGCATTTAGGAAAATGGTGAAGGAAAAATGCATCTTTCAAGTGGTGGTAAAGAAACAGTGCTTCCAGAAGGAAAGAAATCACTGATTCTGTCTATTCAGCAGAGAGGTTCAGAGAACATCAGGAGACAGTTGACCCTGAAGTTCATGAATAGAAATAATTTCCGAAAGTGAACAGGTCTGGGGTCTTGCAGCATAGAAAAGGAGATTAGAGACCTTTCTTTCAAACTCCATGGTGTTACTCTTGGAGGGTCTTTCTTCATATGAGAAAGCCTCCAACTAATACTACAGCTCATGATTTTAACAAAAATTTTGATATAGATATATCTTTTAATCACTCCTAAAAAAGCATTCAACTCTATTCTATAAAATATTTCATTTTCCTGGCTGTGCTATTCTCTAATTCACTCTCCCAGCTGAAGGTCACAGAGCTATGACATCTCTCTGCCCTTTCTTAGCATTCAGACTCTCTTGAAGTGATGAGTTCTAATAATGCATTTGTGGTTTGGTTGGTTTTGGATTTTAATAAGCTATAGCTGTTCTTCCTCAGCTAGTAGCTCTTGAGCTTAGGTTTAAAGGAAAAGTAGAAAATGTCATTTTTAAATATACCACAAAGGAACAAAATTACATAAAACTATGAGTAGAATCCCAAGTTTATCCACTTCCATTTGTTTAAAATGAAGGGGACGTGGGCACTTCTGGTGCTTACTGTGTCTTCATACGCACTTTGTTTTCTTTTACAAAGATATGAGTTTTTTCTTTTTAATGAAATATGACTTCAATTATACTGTTAGTCCATGAAGGCAGGTAATGACAGTTCAGCACAACCATCACCCATAAGAATCTAAAAATTGGAGATTTTTTTTCCTTTTTACTTTCTTGTTATTTATTTAATTTTCCCCCTGTGTATATGTGTTTGGTGTGCATTTCACATGTATATACATGTGCTTGTGTGTGTATATGTGTGTGGTGTGTATGTGGTGTGTGTATTTGTGTATGTGGTGTGTGTGGTGTGTGGTGTGTGTATGTGTGTGTGCATGCTCATATGTGTGTCTGTGTGTATATGTGTGTGCATATGTGTTTGTGTGTGATATGTATGTGTTTGTATGTGTGTGTATGTTTGTGTTTGTGTGTGTGTGGTGTATGTGCTATGTGTGGTGTGTGTGTGCATATGTGGGTATATGTGTTTGTGTGTGTGTGGTGTGTGTTTTGTTTGTGTGTAGTGTGTTTATGTGTGTGTGCACACATATGTGTGTACATATGTGTTTGTGTGTGGTGTGTATGTGTGTGCATGTGTGTGTGTTTGTGTTTGTGTGTGTGTAGGCCAGAGGTTGACGTCTGGTTTCTTCTCTTATGAGTTTCCACTTGATTGATTTGGGCAGGCTCTGTTGTTTGGATGAAGTTCACTGATTTGGCTCAAATGGCTAGTTTGCTCCCAAGACTGGGATTCCAGGAGAGCTGCCACCCACCATCCAGCAGGTACATCAGGGGGTCTGAACTCTTGGTCCAAATGCTTGCATTGCAAGTGCTTCACTGAGCCATTCTGGCCCCACCAGCCCTTGTTGTCAACCTCTTGTACTCCGCTCATTCCTTGAATTTAGTAAATGCTATAATTTTACCTTGCCATGAATATATATATATATATATATATATATATATATATATATATATATATATAAACTTTTTATTGTTAATAATTAGATACAGTATAAAAGCAAGTCTTGTGATGGTACCCCATTTCCCTCCTCCCTGTTCCCAACCCTCTGAAAGCCCTCCCCAGTGGGATGGCTAGAACAGTCCATGGGATACATTGCCCCCCCTTAATTTTTTTTACATAGGGTATGGTCTTTTATCCCCTTACCCTCAGTCTCCTCAGAAGGTCCTTGGTATTCACAGCAAGGTAGTTAAGGCCTATGTTGCTTTCTGGGGTGGTATACCTCAGGATATTTCTACCAACCCTGTGGCTCTTAAAATCTTCCTGCTCCCTCCTCTGCAACAACTCCTGAAACTTAGTGGGTATGTTCGTAGTTTGTTTTTAATGTTCAGTTCTCTATAGCCTCTGTATTTTTGTTACTATGCATTTCAGTTTATCTCCATGTTTGTTGCTATTTCCCAGAAGGCTGTTGTCAGGCTAGCATTGGCTCAATAGTGCTGTTGCTGCTTCCTCTGTGGTTTCTCCTTGACCCCAGTAAATGTGGTGAGGGATGCCATCATCTTTTGATATTTATTCTTTAATTATTTATCTTCTATTTAAGGGAGAGAGAGGAGAGAGAAAGAGATAGAGGGAGATAGAGAGAGAGAGAGAGAGAGAGAGAGAGAGAGAGAGAGAGAGAGAGGAGAGAGATTGGAAGTGCCAGGAACTCCAGATTTATGCATCACTTTGTGCATCTGGCTTTCCATCAGAGCTGGGTAATGGAACTCAGTTTGTCTGGCTTTGTAAGCAAGCACTGTTAACCACTAATCATCTTCCCAGCCCCTCTGAAATTTCTTACCTCTTTTATTCCTGGCCATAGGGTTGACTAAAGTCAGGCTTGACAGGGTCTTGCTTTGGGCAGTTCGTTCTAATGGGCTAGCAAACATGATTATAGGCGTCAAATTCACTAAACTATAAAATTAATAGTGGGATATTTTTATTTGCTAATTCTTTTCTTCAGAGTTTGCTATCATTAACTTCCCTCCCTGTGAGGTGTTCTGGTTACAGACTTTTGCTTCTAAAAAAGGCATTGTCTGGGCCATCCTCATGGTTCAGATTTTGAAAGTCTCAGTCGGGTCATGTACTTTGATTCTGTGATTTTCTTCTTCCAGCTGGACTCACACTCTGTTCTCATCAGATATCCTGAGCAGTTTTTTCAAATTCCTCACCAGCTTTCCCATCGAGTAGGTCTTTGCACAGCCCTTTTATGGGACCAGAGCTGGCAAGAATTCTGTGTGAGATTTGCTTTGTAAACATTTTTCCAAGATTACCTGCTAGATATCCTTGAAGCGGGTTTATAGATATGGGACAATAATGACAGCAGATTGTCCAACCCTCACACTGTGCTCCAGAATCAAAGTTGGCAGTGCAAATCCAGGGGCTGTCTGTTTTTCTGCGTGTGATCAACCCTTTGCAGACAGGCTGTAAACAGCTTGGGAGGTATTGGCATTGCTCTGTCTCACTTTTCTGCCTACTCTTTTTAGATTTCCTGCTTGTTACTTTGCCCATGTGTACCCACGTGTCTAAATCTGTTCCTGAAGGCCTGGAAGATGGTTTTCAGTCAACATTTATTTACATTGTTGATTTTATAGAGAATTTTCTTTCATGTAGAGAAACACACATATCTTATATGTAGGTTCTGACACATTAGACAGCTCCACCGAAATCCAAAATGATTTCATTTTTTCAGATAGTTTGTACTACTTTCAACTTATAAATACCCACAACATAAAGAATGGCTAGTCTTGACCCTTATATAAATCTAATCAAATACTCTATGTCCTTTGTATCTTGTTTATTTTATTATGACAGTTTTGAAATTGTTCAAAGTTATTGGTTATATCAGTAGGTTTTCTTTCTTATTAAATGAACACACCATGGTTTGATTACCCATTCTCTTGTTGATGAATCTTTGGGGTTTTTAACCTGTTTAAGGCTGTTATAAATTAAGCTTCAATGAACAGTCTAATTCTTTTCGACCTTTGTTTTAAATTATCTTGGGTAAGTACTGAGAGCACAATGTATAGGTCATAGAGTGAATACATACTTAAGTTTATAAGCAGCTGCTGAAGTATTCCAAAGAAACTGTATCAGGTAGCATTCCTTCCCAGAAGGTTTCTACATTATCACTATGTTAGATATCATTTGTCTTTATTTCACCCATAGAGCAGGTGTGCAGAGTGTAATTCTACAAGTATCATTTTCATTTGCATACCTCTAATTATGGTAAGTTGGTAGTGACTGTACTGTTAAGTGTATTTTTCACCATATGTATACTTTTTTTTGAAAAGCATCTGATTAAGCTTCTGCCCCTTTGTATTATTGTTTGCTTGTCTCTGTTGTAGGAATTCTTTGTATCCTCTGGATGGAAGAACTTTCTCAGGTCTATACATAGTCCCATTCTTTGGTTATCTATTTGCTTTCCCAGTGCTGTCTTTTGAGAGACTGATGTTTTTTTATAATATAAGGAAATCTAATTTATCATTTTTATATCTATTCTTTTGTTTCTTTATTTTGAGACAGTCACATAGCCCAAGATGACCTCAAGTTCAAGACCTTGAATTTCTGATATTCCTGCCTCTGCTTCCAAACTGCTAGGGTTATATTTGTACACCACAATACCTGGATATATTTTTATTTTTAATGCTAAGAAAATTTACCTGTCATAATATAAGATATTCATTTGCCTATATCTTCTTTCCAGAAAGTTTGTAGAAAAACTTTATTTAATGATTAGATTAACATTAACAAAAACAAACATTTTTTAATAAAAAAGGGAAACAAAAATCTCTTCAAATTACAAATCAATCCAGGACCAAAGAGCTGAGCTCCTTCTAAATTAATTTTTTAGGTAAGGCTTGAAGTAGGATTTGTGTTTCATTGTTTTCTATATGCTTTATCCATTTTCAGCTCTGTTTATTAAGATAAATTATTTAAAAAATATATTCTATCTTTATTGGCAGCTTTATAAAGAAACAGAGTGCTCTTCATATATAGTTTAACTTTTGGATTCCATTTTCAACTACACCCATGTGTTAGCCTGCCTTCATGTCTATCCCATCCCATCTTGATTACCGCAGGTTTGGAGTAAGTCAGAAATCAGGCGTTCTATATAAATCAGCTTTGCTCATCTTTTTTCAAATTTGTCTGGGATATTCTAGGATCTTTACAGTTTCACATATATCCCAAACTTAGCTTGTCAATTTTCTTTAATTAAAAAATACTACTTGGATTTTGATTGGAATTTTTTAAAAAATTGAAAATAAGTGTTAAGGTTAGGCACATTGGTGCATACCTATAACCCAGGCATTCAGGAGGTTGAGATAATAGAATCAAAAACTTGAAGGCAGCCTGGGCTCCATGATAAGATATTGTTGCAAGAAAAAAATGTTAAATTTTAATTGTTTTTAAATTTGAGAATGATCCTATTTTCAAATGCAAAAAAATTACTATGACTTAAAATTTATTTTTGGTGTGTGCTTGGTTTGTGGTGTCTATGTGTGTACATGGGGTGTTTGTGTGTGTGTGTGCAGAGATCAGAGGACATTGGATGTTCTCAATGGTTCTTCCACCCTATTTTCCTGAGACAATCTCTACCGACCTCTACATGAGGGACAGGCTTGCACAGCCATGCCCAGCTTTTTACATAGGTGTTGGGAACCAACTCAGGTCCTCCTGTTTGCACAGTGAGAGTCCTTATCCATTGATCTATCCCCCCAGGCCCTAAAAAATAATATTATGAACCTAGGGCTTTGTACATGCTAGGCAAGTGCTTTACCATGAACCAGCATTCTGAAATATATATATATATATATATATATATATATATATATATATATATATATATATATATCCTTTTCAATTTGAAACACGGTCTCTCAAAACTACTCAGGTTGGCCTGCCTTGAACTTGCTCTGCAGCAAATACAGACATTAATCTGGGGATTCTCTTGCTTAGCCTCCCAAGCTGGGATTGTGGGACTGTGTTGTCTGGTCTGGATTTGTTCCACAAATGTTCAACCAACTTTGATTTTAGGATTAATCTTTCTTAGTCATGATATATTCGACTTTGATAAATTGCTGGAATCAGTGAATTTGCTGATTATTTGTTTACCATTTTCTTAATCTAATTTTTTCTTATAATGTTTTTGCCATGTTTGATATCATAGTTATGCTATCATCATTATAAAGTAACTGGGAAATAAGTCTTTTTCTAATTTTTGAAAGAATTTATAATAGTGATATTATTTCTTTGTAAAAGGTTTGATAAAATTCACTAATAAAACCATATGAACTGGGATTTTGAAAGGATGAGGGTTAAAATTTAATAACTAGGAGACAGGATTTTTCTATGTGTTACATGTCAACTTTGATAACTTGTATTTTTCAAAAAAAATTCTATTTATATAAGCCATAAATTGTATTTATTTAATTTTGCAAGAGGGTCTCATGTATCCCAGGCTGACCTTTAACTTCCTTTGTATCCAAGGATGATCTTGAACTTCTAATTATCCCTTCTACAACTCTTGAGTGCTGAAATAACAGGCATGGACCACCACACAGTATATGTGGAGCTGGGGATCAAACCCAGGGCTTTACGGAAACCAGGCAAGCACTCTACCACCCGAGTTAGATCCACAGGTCCTACATTGTACGTGCTATTAGCATGATGTCTATCACATTTTCTTATTATCATTTAAATATCTGTCATTAACAGCCCTTCTTTCTTCCATCAATATCTTACATTCATGTTTCACTGAGTGATTGTCTTCTATTTGCCATTTCTTTCTTTAATTCTTTTGTTAGCTTCTTCAGATAGAAATTTAGACAATTCTATAGCATTCTTATGTTCTGGTGTTGACATTTATAGCTGTACATGCTCTAAACACTTCACAAGCTCTGTCTTACAAATTTTGATGTATATCATGTTTTAATTTAAACCTTAGCATATTTAGAAGTATGTGGTCAAAGTCCAAATAATTGCAGCTTTCTAGATATACCAATGTTACTATTATATAATTTAATTCCATCCTTGGCACTTCGATTTTAATACTTTTAATTTATCAAGAGAAGTTTGAGGGTCTAGCATATGGCCTCTTTGGTGATTTTTTTCCATGAACATTTAAAAATAATGTACTTTCTTTTGTTCTTGCATATAAGTTTTCATGGGTGTTAATAAAATCAGAGGGGGCTCTTTGCCTTCAAGTCTCCAATATACTTGCCAATTTTTATCTTTTGTGGTTCTTCTACCACTCAACCCAAAAGTTTGAAAAAAATAATTTAAAATCCCCAGAGTTCTATTTTTTTATATTTGTAACAGAAAGTAGTTGTTTTGGTTAAAGCATAATAACTATCATTTATTAGCTGTGTAATTGAGTTTCTTTTCCCAAACCCTGATCTCTGTGTTTGAATTTAAGGGTTATATTAGATGACTATATAATAGTCTGCTTTCGCTCTAATCCATGAAGACATTTTTTAGACCAATAATAGACATTTTGTGAGAAGACAAAAACATTATCAGGGTAATGGCCAAGGCTGAGAAAAAGTTAACCTGCTTTAAATTGAGTTCAATTTTCCCTGCGGTATCAGACACTTGATGGCTCGGTTTTGTTCTAACATTAAGTTATGATTGAAAAAAAAAGCGATTCAAGGTCAAAAAGCAATTAAGTGGTAATTACAGTTATTTGTTTTAAGGCTTCAGTTAGTATTTTACATCATGAAACTGCTGGATGACAGTTGATAGGGATTAATCAGCAACCTGCTTCCTCTTTGATCACGACTCAAATCTGTTCTGGAGAGAAATGATAATAAGGAAATAATTATGAACCATTCCCTTGGAGTGGTGCACCCGGAGCCCTCTGGATAAAAAACCTCTGTGAGTGTAAAGCAGAGACAGGTTGTTGTTATGTAGGGAAATCAGATTAATCACTATAGTTCATGTCCCAGAGCACCAGGGAGCTCTGGGTCACAGCAATTCTGTGGCTTTTGTTTAACACATTGCTTGTCCATAAGGTGAAGGGTGGAATGCTACCTTCTGTTTTATGAAACAGTCAGGAAAGCCAGTGATGTTCATGGCTATGTGCTGGTGGGGAAATTCCAGAGGTTTTTGCCTCTGGCTTTTGCATGCACCCTGTAGAAAACCAAAGGAAAAGCAAAATGTGGTAAAAATGACAAGGATGTTGACAGGGTGCATGTCCCCAACCCCAGCAATAGGAACCTTGGGATGAGTAGGAGAGTTTGAATCAGATGGACCCCATAAACATGCGTGTTATCAATGCTTGGTCAGCAGCTGGTGACATTTCAGAAGGTTAAGCTTTCCTGGAAGAGTTGTGCTGTGGGTTTTGGGGAGCTATTGCTAACCCCCCTTGACAGAGCTCAGCTTACTGTCTTGCTACTATTGTCCACCTGCTGTGGCAGAGGTGATGTCCAGCCTCTGTTCATGCCATGCTTCCCCTGCCATAATGGAGCTTCTGCTTGAGGCTGTAAGCTAAAATAAATCTTTTCTTCTCGTTAATTGCTTTTGGTCGGGTGTTCTGTCCCAACAGCATGAAAGCAACTGCAACAATGACCTCAGATTTGCTGTTCATTGGCCTTAGCTTTGGATTTTTAAATCTGCTGTTTTTTTCTGGAGTAAGGAGGAATGTTTGTATATGAATCTGTGTGTATGGTATGTTAGCATGTTCGTGTATGTGAGTGTGAGTACATGCATGCCATGCCACACGTGTGTGGACCAGAGCACACCCACTGAGCCATCTCCCCAGGCCTGACTACTGTTTATTGTACCTTTCAAAGTGAGATTTTATTTCTCCTTCACTGAAAAGTTGTGATGATTTAGAGTGATTAATAGCAACCTGTTCCCTTAATAATCTCATTTCCATAAAATTATCAGGTGAGGCTATTTGTCTCTTAAGATGGGGTGGCTCTCCCAGCCTAATTTTGGATAGCAAAATAAACAGAAAGCAATTTTAAGGTCATTCAACAAAAGTAGACTGACATCATACATTTGATTAATAAATACAGTGGCAATTAGAGTATCCATGGGATTTCTATAGACAAAGTATCTGTGATTTTGATTTAAAATGAAGGAAAAAAACATTATCAGTTTTTTACTGTGCTGCACAGTACTCCATGATAATCCTAAATAAGATGACTTACAACTTTTCCAGAAACAAAGATTTATAACTTTTATTGCACCACTATACAGATTGCTCATGCATCAATATTTTAAAATGAATGAGAATGTCATCTACCTATTGCTTGGTTGGAGGGCAGAGGGGAAGGGAGGTAGAGCTAAATTAAATAGAATGTGCACTTAGAGGTAAATTGAGGGATTTTTCAGCCTACTCAAGTTTAATTAAAAATAAATGTAGAAAATTGTTTTAAAAGATTGTACACAGTGATTATCTCAAATTGCCATGGGAAATACAGAAATGCCTCATTAAAAACACATTTAGACATTATATATATAAACTCTATCATTTATATTCCAGCTTAGAAAAACTCTTCACTTCTACAAAACAGAACAAGCCAAATTACATCATCATCATCTTTATGTATTCTAGAATATTTTGCATATGTGATGAGTTGATGTTTGGTGAACACACATATCACAAAATATCATCTTCAAGGGAAATCACAAAGCTTTTGCAAAATATAAAATAAAACCACAGGATGGTTAAAGGATCAATGAATTGTACACAGAAGGAAAATCCACAATATAGTTGAAACTTGCTAACTTCTAAAAACCAGGCTGAGGAATGATCATGAGGTTGCCTCACTGTGAAATTTCTTGGCAACAGGTAAGTATTTTATCCTTCTGTAGAGTCCTAAGATGTGATCGTATGAGAGTTAAATATTTGTTTTTTTTTTTAGTTGAAAAATTTACTTGAATGAAAAAGTAAATTTGGCTGCTGCTCTGATCCTTGCACTGAATAACATTTAGTGTATAACCATGTCATAAAACTACACATAATCAGGCTTTCCTCAAAAGTCAAAAATAAATGTTAAGCTACTTTTTGCTTTTTCTTTCTGACCCTGTCAAGAGATGAACATCTCATTTAGAGTTGAGTCGTCGAAGACATCAACAGGGAGCTATGGAGTCCACATTATGGGGAAAATTAATTAAATAATTAATGTAAATTTAATGAATTCAAACCTTTATTTTTGAATTTGAGAAGACAAAGACAGACCATCAGTGTTATTAGTAGTCGGTATCTTTAGAATCGAGGATGCATGATAAAAATGGAGGAGATATATGGTCTTGGCACAACCATATCACTGCCAACGGAAGCATATTGATTCTTTCAATTGTGCTTTTAGGCTGATGGTGACGTATTTTGGACCCTATTATCTGTGACGTATTTTCCTCTGGAATTCTCCAATTTGTCACTGTGGGTGACCAATATAGATATAGATAACTTGCATCAATGTGTTATGGTCGGAGTGCTTGTACCCTCCAAAGTTCATATTGGCATTGAATTGCCATTATAACATCATTAAGTAAGATCTAGAAGCTAGAACCTTTAGGAGTATAGTAGGTCATGAGGTCTCTGCTCTGCTATTTGAGGGATAGTAAGCATTCAACCCATATTATTTGGTAAGCTATCTTTTTCAAGTTTCTCTTTGGAAAATCTTGCTTTCCAATATGTATAATTATATACTACGTATAGCCCTAGTTAACTACTTGGCTAACATCTATGGTTTTTATGGACTCTAAGGGTTGAAAAAGACTGAAAGGTGGAATTTGGATTTAAAGAACCCCATTACTCAAATTTTGGGTGAAGGAAGGTTTTCGCACAAGACGGTCTGTGCTTCACTTGGGATGTTGCATTAAGCCAGCAGCCTGGGTCCACATAGCATGATGTGGAGGCTTGGCTGGAGGGTAGACATGACGGGAAAGAGCTTGTATATCCAGGGGTTCCCTTCTCTCCAAACACTTCACTTTCTCCTCCAACTCATGCAGCTACAGATTGGTCATTCACTAACGAAATAGAAGCAGCTGATAACACTAACCATGGAAAACAGGAATAAATATGAACGCATTAAGAGTTTTTAATTGGGAGATAATCAAGCCATTAGAAAACAAAGGTTTCTACACATCCAAGCTATGTCTGAGTCAGAGTTTCATGGCACCTCTTTCCTCTGTGCTTACTTGATTGACTAAAGATTATGTATATATGTAATCTGACCAAACTAAGTGATGGTGAGATTTGAAAATTATGAAATATTGAACACTATTCCTAGTAGTTCTAACAACCACGTAAGACTGTAGAAGAGAAAAACATTACTCTACCTGTCTCAGTATGAATACATTAATAACAAATTTGATCATGAATTTGAACAAGAATTATGAAATGATCGTATTTGTAAGATAAGCAAAAACCCCTAGAGGTAAGTTTCTATTTTTGTAGTAGAAAACTCCATAGAAAATATCTGAATTTGAAAAAAAAATTTAAATGATTAGATAAGCATATTATTCAGAACCGTGAGGGAAAATGAAAAAAAAAAAATGAATGTAACTCCTAAAGAACGTAACTCCTAGGGCAGGTTTTGGGGCAGAGAAATACTGTGTTTTTTTATAAGACTTATAGAATTATATGCCTTTATCGCTTTTATTTCTGGAAAATTTTGACTTAATTTTAAAAAGAAAGGAGCCGGATTTATGGTGCAAATATATTTCCAGCAGTTGGGAGGCTGAGGTGGTAACATTTCCAAAAGGTCTAGGACTACATAGTGAGTTCCTGTTTCAAAACAAGTAACAAAAAGAAGTGGTGAGTTAGTACTGGACTGAATTCTAAAGCTTTTCAATAGAATACTGGTTCTCTAGGAAAAAGAAGCATCACCTCTAATAAGTTAAAAATCAGAAGCATTTGAAAAGCATTAAATACATAGGTAAATAATAACACAGGATGAAATCTAGACCCCAGGGAAATGTATATTCAGTCTATTGAGTGAAGACTCGGATTTGCTCTCATAATTCTGGTGACAGGAATAGAGACCCTTTGTCACATGGCAGAGGTGGCCTATGCTGTGCACTTCTTAAGAGTCAAGAGTAATAAGCAGATCTTTGAGCATGATTTGTGGGTAGACATACCCTCTTGTGGAGCCTATGTGATGTAACATACTTCAGTGAGAACTCCACAAACCTCCTAATTTCTGCTGCACATATGAATACAGCCAATACATAGCCTTTCTTATATGGAATCAGGTTTAGTCAATTACCAGAAATCAAGGGAAATGTTGAATGGATGTAGCATCCATCATTGTCTCTGGCTGGCAGATATGGAAACATAAAAAATGTACGAGGAAAAAAAGACCCATTCTTATTCAGAGGATACTGTGTGTATCTTATTGTTTAACCCAATCAAGAGCTCACAAAGGAATGTGTGGCAGAAAGCTAAAGGACCCCTAGAATCAGTGAGCAAAAGAGAGATGAGTCATGGGAGAGAAGAGAAGTGACTAGATGGAAATGAGAATAATTTAGACCTTTGTGGAACTCTTGATTCTCTGGGGACGTTTGGAACACTATCTAATAGGAATCTGTTGATGATCCCAGTAATATGAGACACTTCCTTGGGAGCCACCAGGAAACAGAAGCAGGACTTTGCAGAGGTTAGCACTTCAGGAATGGTTATGTGTGGATGCCCACACATGACCTTAAGTTTAAAACTTTACATCCTTGTGTAGCTTATGTGTTCATTGAGCTGACGAGGCATCTGCTGACTTGGAGATGACATGTGTGAGGGCTCCATTGAAAATGGACGCAACATTGGGAAAGGAAAATAATGAAATAACTCCTTAGTTTCTGCATCTTTACACCTGGCACTCCCTGTTAGAGCTTGTGGTGGTTTGAAGCTGATGTCCCCATACACTCATGTGTTTTGAATGTTTGGACCCCAGGTGAGGATTATTTGAAAGGTGGAGCCTTGTTGGAGGAGGTGTGTTGTTGAGGTGAGCTGATAGTCATTTCTCCCTTTCTAGAATTCTGTCCATTATCTTGCTATTGTTTTCAACTCACTGGGGGTACAGGTGATGTCCTACCTCTCTGCTCATGCCTTGACAATGTGACTAGAAGCCAAGATAAATCCTTTCCTCCAATCAGCTGCTTTGGGTCAGGTGCTTTGTCCCAGCAATGAGAGGTAACTGCAACAGAGATATTTCTCAAAAAAAAAAAAAAAAAAAAGACAAACTTAAACCCTGTTTCTAAAATCCTTGATTTGACAACCAAGTCAAACTTCTCAACCATGTATGTTGCTTAGTTGTATCTTTCTGACATTGTTTCTCTCTGCTTTCCTCCACTGGTCACATTTCAACTACTCTTGATACGGAAATATGTTTCTCTCTCATACACTTATCCTCCCTTGCTTTTCAAACCAAGATCAATGCCACCTTTTCTCTGGATTTTTCCTGATGTCTTAAGCTTGATTTTGTTAGTATTAGTGCAATATACCTGTAGTTAATTATTATTGCATTTATTGAACTTTTAAAGACTATAATTATTTGTTTATTTTGAAATAGATAAGAGAGAGAATGGTAGGACTAGGGCCTTCTGCTACTGCAAAGAAACTCTAGACACATGAACCATTGTGTGCATTTGGCTCTACATGGGTCCTGGGAATCAAACCTGTGCCATCAGGCTTTATAAGCAAGTGCCTTTAAACCACCGAGCAATCTCTCCAACCCTATAATTATTTCTTTACACATTTAGTTCTTCTACTTTTTTGAGTTCCTCAAAAGTAGAAAACATCTGATATCTTTTATTCTGTCCCCAGTACAAGTCTTAGTTCCTGATATGGTTGAGATACTGCCTGAACATTGGCTGAAGTGAACAATGAGGAATGGAGAGTTTTTGGTCAAAAGATGACTAGAATGAGTATTCAAGAGAATTCCTGAACAATCGCAGTCAATCCAGGAAAAGGAGATTTCACTTTGCTCTGCTGCCCTCAGGTCTGATTCATTGACTATTTGTCATCGCCTCAGTCATCCTTGCTGCGAGTGTCCTCTGTTTCCATTACAACCTTCTGTGTCTGATGAGCAGCAGGAAAACAGATCCAACTTCGCTTTCCAGAGGAGGACACGCAAACTTAGTGCTGAGGGACCAAACAAAATAGAGGAGGGGGGAGAAGATAGAATTAAACCAAATACAAAGAAAATCGCCATTGCTAGCATTTTCTATTAACCTTTTATGAATGATGGATTAGAGATTCTGAGCACAAATCTATCAATCAGGGGAAATTATAGAGGCCGGGGTGCTACAGCAGCTGTAGCCTAATGAGTCTGGATCCTAACACTCCTCAGCCTGGTGTACAGAAGATGTGGACCAGGAATTATGTATGACTCTGAGGAGAATGCAAATGGCTTGCGTGCCAAGGAAAAGAGAGTTTCTAAAGATTAAATCTTCACAAAGTTTCTGCTATAATGATTTCTTAGGCACTATTGGAAGAGGGTTATCTGTGTTTGTGTGTATGACATTCCATTTTAGTGCCTGAGACATTTGATATTTTGTACCTCTTTGTGAAAAGAAATGTAAAAATTAGATGTTATTTTTTGTTTAGAGAAACAATAAGAAACAACATATATTTCATGAAATATATTTATGCATACACATATATTTAATACACATGTAAACTCTTAGGGAGAAAACAGCATAACAGAATAGTGAGGATAACAGAAATGCCTGTTTCTAAATGTTTAGAAACTATTCTAAGATGATGCGGCTTATTTCTGTATAGCACAATGTTTGGTACATATCTGTTTTTCTACAAATGCTGAACTTTGAGTGTATTATTTAGACAAAGGATGGAGCATGAGAAATCATTTAAAACTTCAATTATCTGGTACTTTTGTATACTTCCAAATTCATTTTCCATTATTTTTTTTCTTTTTCAACAAAGAGCTTTAGTCTTTTTGGCAGGAAAAATGCAATAGAAAAAGTGGGTTAGGCTGGGCTTAATGACACAAACCTGAAATCCCAGCACTTGAGAGGCTAAAACAAATGGACATGAGTTCCAGGACAGCCTGGTCTCTGGAACTGGGAGTCTGTCTTAACAAAAAAAAAAAAAAAAACCAACACACTTGTGAAAGC